>JAGFPH010003494.1:83745-94661 GCA_018207615.1 Philaenus spumarius
GTTCAAGATTAAACCGGGCAAGTCCAATTTCATTGCCGTAGGAGTGGACTTGCCTGCATGTACATCGCAGACACTACTTTCTACTATATGTGCCTGTAATTATTTATTATTATTATTTACTATGCGGGCTGCTCAGAATTTAAAAAAAACGAAGTGGAGCAGGTCATATAAAATTACTTTGGGGGCCCGTAGGTTTTGCCGACCAATGGTGAACAGTGTCTTCTTGACTTGCAAGTTCTTTGTTCTTTGGGAAATAGAATAAACATATAGTCTGATGTAAGAGCAAAACAACAAGTACTTGTTTCTTTACCATATACAAATTCATCTTCAGCTTTTACCAGGATCACTCTCTCTTCTGGTTGTTTCCTTCCCAATCGGCGACTAGTTACTCTTCGCTTCATTAGCTTGGTTAATTTTACTTTATTATTTTTTCCTACCAATTGATAATTTTACAGCTGTAATGTGTGTACATTGTCTTCTTGACTTGCAAATTTTGAAATAGCCTAAACATATAGTCTGATATAAGACCAGAAAGATTAAATACTTGTGTCTTTACCATATACTAAAGTCATTTTCAGCTTTTACCGGGATCACTCTTATCTTCAGGTTGTTTCCTTCCCAATCGGCGACTAGTGAGTCTTCGCTTTATTAGCTTGGTTTAATTTACTTTATTATTTTTTCCTACCAATTGATACTTTTAAAGCTGTAATGTGTGTACAGTACTTGACTTGCATATAGTCAATATGCCTAAACATATAGTCTGATATAAGAACAGAAACAACAAATACTTGTTTCGTTACCAAATACAAAAGTCATCTTCAGCTTTTACCAGGACCACTCTCTTCAGGTTGTTTCCTTCCCAATTGGCGACTTAGTCTTCGCTTCATTAGTTTGGTTAATTTTACTTCATTATTTTTTCCTTAAAATTGATAATTTAGCAGCTGTAATGTGTGTAGAGTGTCTTCTTGACTTGCAAATACTGCTAGGCCAAAAGTTCTGGGCATGCCAATATTTCGCTACTATCCTCGTGAACAATGTCGCTCCTTTATATCCGCAGAGCAGAGAATAGGAAACTCATTAACTTGGGTAAGGACTTCACGTCGCTTCATTTGAAATCTCCAAGCTTCACTTCCACTGTGTTTAAAGAGGTTATTACCCTAATTAATTGAGGGCTTACTCATTCAACCTTTACTCAATTAGTTTACCATTCCAACAGTACATTACTATTTAAATATTATAGTTGTTTAAAAAATAATTTTTAAACAGAGCATTGTTCCAATTTGTTTCAATGTGTAGTGAAAAAGTTGACCGGAAGTTTTTTATTTTTTGGTCAAAGATATTTCGTCTGAGAAAGTTTTAGATAATTTAATTTTTCTTTTGCAATAATTTTTCTGTGACATTTCTTATGCCAGTGTTTTTAAGTTTAATGAGCGTGATAATTGAACGGCGTGCCTCGAACCAGTCGGCTTGCTTACCATCCACTATCTCAAGTTGCTCAATATCAAACAATAGTTACAGAAGAAAATTACAAAAACCTCACTTTAGACTGCACTTAAAATGCGATGCACATTAAACGTAAAAAACCTATAAAAATAACCGTTTGAATAATTTCAGCAAATAATACTTTGCTAATGAAAGTAATACAGAGAGATGTATCTGCAATTAACACGTATAACGTATCTTAACGGCCTTACAACCTAAAAATGAAACTGAAATTTGTTATACTGTAACAAATAAACGTATTGACAATAGTCTACAAGTTCAAAATTTTACTAAGGTTTTAATCAAAAAATTTGCAGTATCAACAAGGTTTTACTGGAGCTCCTCAATGCGACTCATATCATCGTCTTCATCGCTATCTTTGGAGTCATCACTGTCTACTGAAATAATAAGCGATTCAACGAGATAGTCAACACCACACTCGTTTGAAAAGTATTCCTCTTAAATTTTGTTTACGTTTTCGCATTTTCGCGCCCATTGGTCTTCTCCCATGCTGGCAATCTTCTCCACGAGCGGTAGTACTTGAGAAAATGTACATGTGTTCTTACTGGTAACACACTCTTTAATTTTGCCCCAAACCAGTTCAGTCGGATTTAAGTCCGGGTGATATGGGGGCGCAACCTGAGGACAACGTGGCCTTCTTTTTGAACAGTTTCGTCAAGAATATAACAACAGAATCTGGGCTTGTTCTTTTTGACTAACTCATATAGTTCTGGCACAATCAAGTCATTGCCAAAAGGAATGTTATGCCTGGTTAACCAGTCTTTTAAAACTTGTTTCTTGCTCTTTGATGTTGGAGCTTTATCGACCTAGACATTGTGGTA
The DNA here is from genome assembly GCA_018207615.1 of Philaenus spumarius. NCBI lineage: Eukaryota > Metazoa > Arthropoda > Insecta > Hemiptera > Aphrophoridae > Philaenus > Philaenus spumarius. The sequence goes on from JAGFPH010003494.1 coordinate 86,070, forward strand.
TGGGGGGGGGCATTGCCAACCACTAAGACACTGTTTGGTTCTAAATTTGGCAGCAAAATTTCTGTCATCCACTTCTTAAAAATGGCACTGACTTTGTCATGATAGTCCCCGTAGTGAGTTGAAGCTTTCGATGTTGTTAAAGCCTCAGGAACAAAACCTTTTCTACCACCATCAAGGATAATTATCAATCGTTCTCCCTTTGATATGGGAGCTTTCATGCCGTCAGACCACTGATAACTTTTAACATGAGTGAAAAGTGCATACGATTCGTCCAAATATACAGGATGATTCAATAAGAATACCACAATTTTAAAAATCTGTATTTAATCAAAGAAACATAATAGAACTTTTTTTATACATGATTATAATGAGATAAAAAAAAGTTTTTATCACGAAAACAAGTACACAAATGTTCAATATGCCCCCCTCCTGACACTCGAGCGATATCAACCCAATACTTAAACTCGTTCCAAACTCTCAGTAGCATATCGGGCGTAACAGTTTGGATAGCTGCTGTTATTTCTCTTTTCAGATCACCAATAATAGCGTGTAGAGGTGGTCGAAACACCATTTCCTTAACATATCGTCACAAGAAAAAATCACAGGGTGTCTTGGAGGCCAGTGATGAAGTGCATTGTCACGGGCTGCTTGTCGGCCGATTCGTCGCCTCGGGTAGTTGTCGTTCAGTTAGTCATGGAAAAATAAGTGCCAATGCGGTGGTGAATTGTTGTTCTTCTTGTTCAAGTTGAGGGAACAGCCAGTTCTCCAACATCCCCAGATAGTTTAGCCCAGTTACAGAAGCACCTTCGAAGAAAAAAGGACCAAAAACTTTATTGGCTGAAATGGCACAGAAAACGTTCACCTTAGGTGAATCACGTGTATGCTCAATTGTTTCCCGCGGATTCTCAGTGCCCCATATGTGCACATTGTGACTGTTGACTTTCCCGCAATTATGAAAAGTTGCTTCATCGATAAACGTAATCTTTGAAATGACCGATTCGTCTCTTTCCATTTGAGCAAGGAAACTCGCAGAACTCGATTCTTTTAACCTCATCAGCTGCAGATAGGGCTTGCACCAATGTCAAACGATAAGGTTTCATCATTAACCTTTTCCGTAGGACTCTCCAAATAGTCGTTTGTGGAAGTTGCAGCTCTCTGGCAGCTCGGCTAGTCGATTTTCCAGGGCTGCGAACAAATGTTTGCTGGATGCGGGCTACATTTTCATCACTCGTGCGAGGCCGTCCGGAACTTTTTCTTTTTTACAAACATCCCTTCTCTGTAAACTGTTTATACCAACGTTTGATGCACCAACTATCCGGAGGTTGAACACCATAATTCGTTCGAAATGCACGCTGAACAATTGTCGTCGATTCACTTTTGCCGTACTCGATTACACAAAAAGCTTTCTGTTGAGCGGTCGCCATCTTAGCATCAACTGAAGCTAACGCATTGTCAACAGCGATCAAAAGAGCAACTAAATGAAACTTTATAGAGTTTCCTAAATTCAACGACAGATAGTGCTTAAATCTCCTTCACTTCTTTGCAGAGTTATTGACTTTTAAAATTGTGGCATTCTTTTTTAATCATCCTGTATTTTGGGTTTATTTTTGTCTTTATATCGTTTGATTAAGCAATCCTTTTCTGCCGGATATCTTTTGGTTTCTATTAAGATTTTTATATTGTTTTTGTGTTTTTTTCCACTTGAATCCAAGGTCTTTCAGGATAGTTTTTTAAACTATACTTTTTTCCTGCAAAATTTATACTGGATTTTAACTCTTCTAACAACAATTTAACTGTCTGTTTTTTTTTCAAATGAAACTCGTAAACAGTTCTCCTGATGACACATTTGTCGAAGTCATCTATACCGGTAAAAGGATAACGTTTGTTTGGCGTTGAAAATACTTTTGGCTGATTCTTTTCATCTGCAGAAATATTTTTTAGTTCTTTATTAAATCTGTATACTAAACGTTTTGAGATGCCGCCTTAGCTGTTCTTTCTCTAGCTTTTATGATAGAGACAGTAATGTTTTTGTTTAAAGCTCCCTCCTTCATTAATGTATAAACATTTAAAATAATCTCCCTACCTTGGCTGTGAATAACTTTACCCTCTAATTTGGAATCCATTTAACTGAATTACAGATCACAAATAAAAAAAAATCAATTAATAATAATTTAGCCTAAACATATAGTCTGATGTAAGAGCAGAAACAACAAACACTTGTTTGTTTACCATATACAAAAGTCATCTGCAGCTTTTACCAGGATCACTCTCTTCAGGTTGTTTCCCTCCCAATCGGCGACTAGTGACTCTTCGTTTCATTAGTTTGTACGGTAAGACCAGCTGCCGTCGGCAACCACAGTGATCAATGGTGGGCAATCTTTGTCCACATCTCCACGCTCCCATGCAAGTCTTGCCTCCTCTTCTGCTGCTTTCGTCATTCCTACTTCTGCCGTCAGCATCCAACCCTTGGACACAACTTGCTCATATTTTCTAAATGTCTTTTGAAGCCATGGGTGGTATGTGTGCAACATGACCTTTTCTAATTGAGCATGACCTCCTCCAGTAGTAACGGTGCCACTAATTGCGCCGGTGTTAACATATAATATTGCGTTAGAATTTTTCTTTTCTGACCATACAATCTCTGTGTGATTGCACATTTTACATTTAAAAATAAATCTACTTTTCAGTCCCTGTTTTTTTTCTCCCTGCAAATCCATGTCACTAAATTTAAATCCATAGGACTGTGATTGTCAGCTCCTTGATCTGTTGGAATAAGTCGTGAATTTTAACAATTCTTCTCCCACTGATAGTGTAAGTTTTACGGATGTGGCTTGAGTCACAATTTTGAGCACAATTCTCCTGTTTCTGAAGATCATCTGAATTATTGTTTACAGTGTTTACAGCTGTCTTATTACTGCATAAAAAACACATTGTGTTGAAATCTTATGTGTACAAACTGTAACACCATAAAGAATAACCATATACCGATGGCTTTAATGAAAAATCTCTCGTAACAATATCTAAACACATGTGTACCTCTAACCAGGTCAAGTCGCCTCACACGCACGCGCCCTCACACTCTGGAGCGCAAGGGGATTAGAAACGATCATATTTCTGCTCCATTAGTCACCTAGTGGACTTTCCTAATTATCCTCTATTTATTTTTTTAATTGCCATTTTATCTGAAAATGTTAATAAATATATATTCTACACACAATTACAAGAAAAATGATACCAAACAATCTAAATTTACTTAAATGGATCTCACAAAAACATGATCTACATTTTCTAACAAATTACTGACTAATAGAATTATTCTAAGATTACAATAAAGCACTACTAACATTTGTAAGTTGCTCGGCTTATAAAAAAATAAATAGTAAATAAACTTGATTTTATTGAGTTTCTAAAAGACTTTACTTTAATTTTCTATCTCGGGTTGTGAGTGCTGCGACCTGATTCTAGAGATGTGAAGAGGATTGGATTAGGGCAAACAACGTAGACAATTTAGAAATTACCTTTGACATTAATGTAATATTTATAGCAAAGAAACAAATTAGACATAAATAGATACCATATAAATTATGCAACAATTTTAAAGAGAGCATGTGACCTTAAATAAAAGAAGTTTTAAGTGCACCTTTCAGTGGGTTTATTTTTGCTTGTGCCAGAAATATACTGTAGGTGGAGCGCTGAGATGTCGCAGTTGAAAATACTTTCTGAGAAAATCCGGGTTAAGCCCGATTATGTGTTTGATCGGGTCCGTCGGAGGTCCGACGCAAATGGGGAAACTTGGCCTGCGTGGGTTCAGGTGAAGCCTGAAGTGGTTTGTTCTCGATACCGGTGTGTTGTCGTTGTGCCTTCCTTTTTTCGATGAGACGTTTGGCGTAGATGTTACTCTTACCTAGCATGTGACGATAGAACACAACACTCTTACCTAATTGTTGTGCCTGTGAGACACAGTAGCTCTAAGCCGAAGTTCGCCCCTCTAAACTGAAGTCTAGAAGGGAAACTACTGTGCTTTGTGTATAAAAGTCCCTATTATGTGTGTGCTTGAAGAGCGTGTAAATTGTGTATCGGGTGTAGCGCAGTCTGGTACAAGTACTGTGCAAGACTGATGGGCCTTCAGTCGTTGCGGAAACTACGACGGAGGACAACACTTCCTCCATAGCCGCAGCTCTTTTTCTTTAGCGCTAACTCTCTCTATACGGTGCGCCTCGGCTGAAGACATCCACACTGTTGCGCCTCGGCTGAAGACTTCCACACTGTTGCCGGAGACACACTTCCTTCCACACTTCGTTGGCAGTACGGGGTGATACAATTGGCGAGGAGGGAGTACGGTACAGTTCAAAAGACCGTCATTCCTTGGACTCTGCAGTCTTGATCGCCCACATGGATGGTGGGGTGTCCGACGGGGTATTTGCCGTACTTGCACACCCACGGGTAGAGGGAACAGACGTCGACGTACTGGATGGTTTCGCCCTGTTTGCATGTCGTGTACGTGTATTTCCAGTACGTCCACCGAAAAAGGCATCTCGGGGATTAAGCGGCACGGTGTTTAGGGTGGGAATCCAGGTACGCCATTTGCGGATTCTTTTTCGCCACTTTCCTAAACTGCATTCCCACATCTCGACTACCTTGTGCTTGCTGAAAAGTTTGGCCATTTTGGCTCTTGTTCTCTCCAGTCTCGCATTGAGAGTATCCGAAGGATCGTCCTCTATGGGTTCATCACCTCCATTAGGGTAACACTTTGCACAACCATGCCAGTAACAGCCTTGAAATTCGTAAATACGACTGCCGTCAACGACATTGACTTTAGAGCTGTCCATTTTAATTTCACGACTGTTACCAGCGTGTTGTATCTATACACCCCTCTGGTCGGATTCCCATATCGGTCATTTTAGGGAAACGGACGACTGGTTGTATGCAAGCCTGTAACCCTGTTTAGGGATTATGCTAATGGTGTCTTTTCTAAGGAAGTTTCTATGGAAAGCTAGATTACAGGCACTGGCTATCTTTACAGCCTCCAAAAAAGCAGCACTCTTGGAGGAAAAAAGCCCTGAATTTTATGCACGCTTGTGCCAAAATGTCCACATCCGAATGGAGGAGTACTCGAGTATTTCCTTCTGTAAGTCGAATACGCACCTGTTCATTGTGCCAATTTTCAAACTCTTTGTATACTTTGTCGAACATAAAGACGGCACAGTAGAATTCTTTAGACGGAATTGGGCCTACATAATTTTGATGGGCCATCGTGTGGGGGAACAGGTGGGGGAAGTATCCTTTCTTTTTCTCGGATGGGCGATCAAAAGCTTTTGGCAGCTTGGAGAGTGGCATGGGCATGTAATTGAGCGAGTCGATAAATTTAACATTATCAATTTCCATGAATATGATCTTTCTGCTTCGGGTGATCAGTTCGGGGGTGAATTGTGTTTCTTCAAGCACGTACTTGAGGAGAAACTGAAAGTCAAACGGTTGTCCGTTATGAGCTATGACACACACCTTTTAGTACGCTTTGCGCACCTCCATGACGTATGTCATAAACTTGTTGACCGGTCTTCTCTGAAAACACGATTGCTGTCTTTACATATGTCACAAGCCTCGCCCTTGATACATAGCCAGCAGTGTTGCTGGGACACGCACAAATTTACGCGGTGGACATTGGCCGTGTCAAGTACTTCGTCTTGACGTGTTTCCAAGTCGAAGAAAATGTAGAAAATTTTCCATCGGGGCTTACGTGTATCGATGCGCATCTGGCATTTGTGGTCAGCGGCCAAATACTCTCTGCACATTTTGTAATACACTTCCCCGCACATGTGTTTTGAATGTCGCTTGTCGAATATAACCATTTTTTGGCAATCGGGACATTACCTTATGGTTCGACAGATACTTTTTAGGTGGGCCGAGAAACAGTCACAGTTTTTGAACTGTCGGTTGCAATCGACGCAGTGGATTCCGTCGTTTAACAACACGCTGGCCGGAGAACATTTACTCGCGTAACATGTACTCCAACATTTATGTACACCGCGTTGATTGAAAGGGGTGTGGCATGTTTTGCAGAAATAGGAACAAGCAAAGGCCGCGGTCAAACTAGTGATTACATTATAGTGGTCAACTTTAAAAATTAAATTTAGAGTGTACTTTGGGTTTTCTACGCAACCCCCGAAATTTCACGGCCTCTGCGTCCGTAGTTGTACACGGTAATTTTGTGCTCTGGTAGGAAATTTTGGAACTGCAATGCTTTGCAAATGCTGTCATAAGATCCTTGTGAGTGACTGCAAATGTAGGTGGTTGCCGGAGAGATATGGAGGTTGTCAAGCTATCATTAATTAAATTACAATTTAATTAAATATCCCTTGTTGAGGAAGTGTGTAAGCGGAAAAAAAAAGAAAAAAATATTATTAAAATGTTAAGCTATCATTGATGTGGGTGTAATCTTTCAGACAAGTTATACATTTTAAAGATATAAATTTTATGATTAAAAAAAATAGTAAATTATTTTTACATTAGTAAAAAATATTATTTTTCGTTTCACTACCTAATTTACACTTTATATTTGATTAAAGTATTCGATTGCGTTTCATAAATATAGATACACTGTGAAGAGTAACAGAACTCTTAATAATTTAATAAAATGATACTTACAAACTGTTTGACTTGAAGTACACACGATAGAATGAATATAAATAAAGAATACACAAAATAAATTACTTATGTTGTGGCTCCAGAAACGTTATGAATAGCTCTCCATCAGCTCTTCAGTTGAGGTTGTATATACCAAGTTGGTGCTGAATTATATCATTTTTGCTGCTACGACACTGCGTCAGTCACCTGTCTGTCCACCCTCCAGTCTTCTAATTTTCTTTTGAGTGCCTCAATATTATCTGTCATCTTCTTCTACTCCTCGTGGATCCTCTTCGATAGCTCATCCATCTTCGCCAATCCCTCCTCAAACTTCTTATTGGAATTATTCATTATCTGCGCCGCATCATTCTTCCGTTCACTGAAGTCCTTCAAAATCCGTGCGAAGTCGGCGTTTCTTCCATATTCTTAATTGTCATCCAGTTAGTCTCCGCATACGCTCTCAACCTGTACATCATCTGAATATTCTCGTATCGTAGGTACTCCATGATCCTCTTCCTCATCTCCTCCAGTCTCTTCTGATACATCTTCTCACATTCTCTCTAAATACCTTTTAAGATCCTTCACCGCTTCCGATTCAATCTTCGCAGTTCTCTGCCCGTACCCTCGCCTTCTTCCTTCTCCCTTTGATTCCGTCCTATCGTCATCTTTAGTCGTCTCCTCCGATCTTGATCTCTCCCTCAACCTAGATATTTGATTTTCTCGTTCCCTTTTCGCCTCACCTTTCCTCTCGAAAACATCTCCTGCCCGATGTTCTTCTCCTATGCTAGGGCGTATTCCAAGCTCCGTATATTTGCAATAGATGGCTGACGATCCGCTTGAGCTTGCTTCACCACTCTCACGTACCGGCTCTGGGGTTTCGAATCCCTGACCAGTAAGTGTCCTTCCTCCTTCGACGTTCATTTTGTTATTTTCTTTCGGAGTAAACTCCCCTAGGGTTTTTAATCTACCCACAGACCGTAGTAACTAGCCGAATCACCTGCACCTAGATGACACCTTAGTCTATCCATTGCAGACCGTGTCAGTTGAAACATTGTTGATACTCTCTGCACATTTTGCAATACACTTCCCCGCACACGTGTTTTGAATGTCGCTTGTCGAATATAACCATTTTTTGCAATCGTTACATTTCCTTATGGTTCGACAGATACTTTTTAGGTAGGCCGAAAAACAATCACAGTTTTTGAACTGTCGGTTGCAATCGACGCAGTGGATTCCGTCGTTTAACAATACGCAGGCCGGAGACCGTTTACACGCGTAACATGTACTCGAACATTTATGTACACCGCGTTGATTGAAAGGGATGTGGCATGTTTCGCAGAAATAGGAACAAGCAAAGGCCGCGGTAAACTAGTGATTACAGTTTAGTGGCCATCTTTAAAAATAGAATTTAGAGTGTAATTTTTTTTTCTACGTCACCCTCGAACTAAATTTCACTTCCTCTGCGTCCGTAGTTGTACACGGTAATTTTGTGCTCCGATAGGAAATTTTGCAACTTCCAATTCGAGGATTTCCGCGCCTACTTCGGTAATTTCGACTCCCGCTTCGGTCATAAGCTTTTTAGCCCTTGATACATAGCCAGCAGTGTTGCTGGGGCACGCACAAATTTACGCGGTGGACATTGGCCGTGTCAAGTATTTTGTCTTGACGTGTTTCCAAGTCGAAGAAAATGTACAGGAAATTTTCCATCGGGGGCTTACGTGTATCGATGCGCATGTAGCATTTGTGGTCAGGGGCCAAATGAATCAGTGGTTTTGAAAAGGGCATTATTCCAAGAACCCTAACTTTTGGGGAATCAAAAAAACTGTTTCATTATAAAACTATTAGTTGTACTTTCATGAAACTTTTTTCCTAAATTATACTGGTCAAAAGACATATTGTAAATTTTTTGGTAATTTTTACGTTTATAATTGGGTTAGTAATTTTGTTTTTAAATGTGTGGACTGATGC
>JAGFPH010003494.1:94761-124474 GCA_018207615.1 Philaenus spumarius
AATTACTGATAATGATAATATAGGTGTATAATATAATAATGAAGTCACGTATAATATATTGAAGATAAATATATTGAATAATATTGAAAAATGTCTTATATTTCATTTATATATCCTGTCTGTTTGTGTGCGTGAGTGGGTGTATGAGAATGGCCAAAGAAGTATAACTTCCACCGTGTGGTCCGACGCACACCCAATTTTTTTTTAACATGCATAGGCTATACATTCATAATCAACCAAAGAAGAAAGAAGAAATAGTGAAGAAAAATAAGTTTTCTTTCAAAAAATGAAGCCTAAATTTGTATTATTCTTGTAAAACCCTTTAAACTGAAAAAATTATATTTGAAGCGGTGGAATATTTTATAGAAGAAAAACGATTATATTTGAAGTATCATTGGGAGGATATTGAATGAGTAACAAGCGATTAAGTATACACATTTGAAATTAAAGATCCGATGCAAGTCAGGGTCTAGAAGATATTAAAATTTGGTGAGATCTTTTTATATTTTCTAACCTTATTTAAAATAATTTATCATTTTGAATATGAACTCCTAATAGTCATAAACTTTTAATTTAATCAGAACAATTTTAATATTGTAAACAGTTTCCTCTTCATGTGTTTAATAGTCCTAACTTTTTGTGCGTGAACGATTGTTTTGCGTTGTATTATAAACTTATATGCATACATACTTTGTTCTACTCATTTTAATATCATATACCATCTTTATATTTTCAATAATTTAATTTTTCTTAATTAATTTTTGTTGAACAGTTCTTTACCAGATTTATTTTCTTTATGTTATTTTATATTGTTTCTTTTGGGAAAAGACGGCACTAACCTTTACCCGAGATTGAGATTTTTCGTTGCTCTACCAATCTTTAAACATTAAAGACATTTAATATTGTTATTCTAGTATAGGCCTAACACTAATAATTTTGGACAATAAATAGGGTAATTTTGAGTTGTTATTTGTAATATTCTGTGGTTTTGTTATTTTCTTAGACAATATTTAAATTAATAGCCTAGTAAATTGAGTTGAAATGTTGTACCTTACATTTTAGTTGCGCTTACCACTATCCTAATCGGTGTAAACAAAATTTTTACGTGCTTGTGCTTACAATTCTTGTGCATAATTAAATAGTGAGAAATTTTCAAATACCGTAATTATGAATCGAATAAAAGAAGAAGAAAATAAAAAAAAAAACATTAAATAGCCTACTCTCGTTTTCACCTCAGAAATGCATAAAAACGATGTTTTGAGAAGTAATATTTTCAACATTCCCTGACCTCCCTTTCAACTGACGCCCCGGAATGTGTCCCCCCAATAAAAAACTGCTGATGACGCCCATGGGGGTCGCCGGAATACTACCCCCCGGAAAACTACCCCCCCCAAGCAGGTTCCTACGTCATTTTGACGTCAGAGTTCGGGGGGGCAGTTTTCCAGTCACGCACACTCAAGTTTCGATGCGTTTGTATTATCACTTTATATAATTAGAATAAAAAAAAACTAGAGGACTAACCTAAACTGTTTAGTCACAGTATGTTTCCGATAACAGTATAATTGTAGCAACCTGCTTGGGGGGGTAGTTTTCCGGGGGGTAGTATTCCGCATCCCCGCCCATGGATAGGCTATAAGAGCATACAAGAGACTCCTTATGATTTTAATAGTACACCATGGTTCAAATATTGCAAATTTAATAGGTCGGATATTATAACTATTTGCAGACTTAGATTGGGTCACGCAAACAGCATATTATTTCAAATTAAACCATACGCTTGAAAGGTACAACAAACAGAAATAAGACGTTACAACATAAGAAATTCCGAGCCCTCCTATAAAATAGGCAACAAACAAGAAAAAATTGCATTTGCTATCAGATTTTAACACGTACCGTACCTATGTTGTATAAGATGTTAAGTGTTTAAATTGATCATAAGTTTGCGTATTGGTAGACAGCGATGTTAGGCTAGAGCTAATAGATATTAGTTGTAATCAACTCTATAAAAACGGGTGTACGTAACAACGTAAGTAAGTACTACATACGTGCGTACGTGAGTAGAACATATAACAGCTGATTTCACCTATTATCTGTAATACTTAACAAACCCAGTGTAGATTATACTTTGGGGTTATGTTTACAACTTCAATCATAATTTCTTACAAAGTTGATTTTTTTATATGAGTTATAGAACTAATGTATGTTATAATACATTATAATATTTGCTTTGAGGTTATAAACTGTATATAAATACAACCTTTTATCATCAAAATATTCGTTTATACAAATTTAAAAAAAGAAATACCTTTTCCTTTAACTTCGGAAATATTCGTACATCTTCGTAGATACATATACATATTCGGTTATACATTTTCTTCACTATAATATTAATAACTTTGAAATCGTTTGATCTATAAATATGAAATAGAAAGTAATTAAAAGATAATATTTGTATCTTTCTTTAAATTTATAATAACGTACATAAATACAAAATTTTAACAAATTAAATAGGCCTACAGTTTTATAATCCTTATAATTGTACTCATTTATCGTGTAAAAAATCCCCGTTAGTATAGGTAGAGGTAGGTAGGCCTAGATAAAGTCTGTTGTTTTTAAATAGTAGATTTGATTATTTATATTTTAGAAAGTTTATATAATCAAGGTCCATAATATATAGAAGGCTCATAATCAAAGATAGAAGCCTATTTTGTATAAATAAATGATGTATTTGTGATGTGTATCTAATTAATCCGCCTTTGATTGTTCACGGGGGTTTACTAGTATATCCTATTTCTAACAATGTAATTTAATAAAATTTGTACTTTTTTCTTATTCTTTTAGATCTATAAATTATTTTCTAAGCTTTGAATAAATTCAGTAAAATTATTTATGCGTTAAAATGATGATGGACGATTTATTTGATCAATTTTGAATGTCATATTAAATCCTCTCATGGGTAAACAATTTCAGATTAATAATATAGGTGTCAAAAAAAAAAAAAGCAAAAAACACTTAACTCTCTCAAATGTGAAAGCGCAATCAAGGCATCACCTGTTCCAGTTGTCCATTGTGGGATTGTCCTTTGTCCGGTTTGGTAGTTTTCCTGGGTCCTGGAGGCTGGACTCGTTGACAGTGTTGCCAGGTCTTCCGATTTGTCGGAAGATCTTCCGATTTTTCGACAGTTGTCGGAAAAACGGATTTTTTTAGATATCTTCCGATTTTTTCCTCATGCTTAAAAACATAATTAATAAGCAATTTGATAGTTGCGCTTTACAGAAATCAGTTGTGTTCAATTTTCACAATGACCTATCCCATCAAACAACTTAGTTTTTGTTTAATAGCATTGTTTGCTATGCGATTTGCTTGCTAAGTAATTCATGAATATGAATAATGTTCTTCGGAAACCTAGACTCTCCTTATGTCATAGTCGATAGTCTATTGTTCCCGAATCTCGAGTCATAATGCAGAAGTAGAAAGTGTTAGGGGCTAAATAGTTACACATAATTGACACTATTGTTTTGTAGACTCAGTTTTAAGTATAGTGTATTTATTCTATACATTATTTTATATTACATATTTCTCCGACTTTTCCTACAATCTTCAGATTTTTTTGGGTCCAGCTTCAGATTTTATTTTTTTGCACCTGGCAACACTGCTCCTAGTAGTCCTAAGTACGCCATTTTGCTATCCGCTATTGTATATTGTTTGTGTGCGTTGAGTGCCGTTGATCAAATTTTCTTGAGATAATCTAGTATTTTTTCTACTGAGGTATTAAAAGATAGACGAAATTTGTGTAGTAAGTATTTATACAGGTGAAAAGGTATAATTGAAAATTTAAACTAACCCATTAATTGTTTTAGAGATGTCACAATGGTTCTGTGCTTTACGTTAACTTATTTAGAACCCAATGTCTTTTGTCTTGTCTTAAACATGTTTCAATACTAGGCATATTGTTCCGATAATCTGATTTATCATTCTGCTCATTCAGTTATACTATAAGGGATGACTTTTATTCCAGGATTTGACTTAAGTTAACTATTCGACCCTAGCCTAATATTTTTGCAGACAACGAAGTTGTTTTACATTCTAGTACTGTTAATGTTGAATACAGGTAGCCAAGCATACTGTGACTATAGGTTAGCCTAGGGTCGAATAGTGAACTTGCGCCCAGGATTTCTTTTAATAGGCTACACCTTTTATTACCAGATTGCCTTTAACTTTGTAGGCTAATGCAATTATTGCTCATTTGGATATTCAAAGTTAAGATTAAGCGGCGCAAGTTTACTAATTCGGTTCTAGTGGAGGACGTGTCGTGACTATAGGTTTTAATAGAATTACACTATTTATCACTTTTTCCTATATATATATAATGAAATAAGACGCTTCACTGATCGCGGGAAATCAATTATAAACATTTTAAAACAAATATAACATAACAAATTAACAAACCAAAAATCGCTTATGGGATTTAATACACACAATCTACAGCCATTTTAATACGCGATAGGAACAGGGTTGTGAGATTGGTTGCAACTAGATTAGAATAAGTTTATCAGTGCCTCCTAATATTGCCTAAAATTAGAAAATAATAACTGTTTAAGTTAGAACCTTTCAGGTTCTTTTTTGTGTAAGTTTAGAAAGGAACAGTTTAGGCATCTCAACTAAGTAAACATACTGTGACAAAATAGTATAGGTTAGTACATACCTGCCAACTTTTACGGTTTATCCATAAGATTTACGGAATCCGTTGATGTTTTACCGTCTTACGGATACTCGTTATTTTTTACTGTTATTTTTGTTAAAGGAATATTTAATTAATTTTACATAAAAAAACAAATGTTCTTTATCTTATTTATTATATTTAGGCCTACTCAATTTGATTTACAATCGACATTATTAAAACTTTTTATTTGGTTTACAAAGTCTTTTGCATATTAGACGCACGGAATATATGAGAACGTGAGAAGTGATACGAAAAAAACATCCCTTTTTTTAATGCGCATGCGTTAAGAGCAGTGATGTATCATAGATCCGCAGTACCTACGCATAATAAGACATTTGGTCAAGACCGTCTCCATTCTGCAGAGACGTCTTGATTCTAAGTTTTCCTTTGGCTTAATTATTTTAGTATAATAATTCTATTTGGTTTAGTTGGGGATTAAAAGTTACCCGTGATTTATGTTTTCTGTGGGAGTCCCGACGAAATGCCTTTGTTTTACTTGTTATTCATTCCCGCAAATAGCAAAATTTAATTTCCACTTTTTCCGAATTTTTTAAGTGTCGTCTAAATAACCTTTTCACGGACCTAGGGCTTAGCGGTTGTAATTAAAATTTAATTTTAACTCCGGTATTTGATAGAAATGAGAACAAATGATTGTTCTCGGGAGTATAGGGTTTTTCGCGGACATACGCTGTTGTATATTAAATTGCGTTTTATGAAATTAGAGCTAATAATATTCGGACTTCGTATTCTTTTTTTCTGACATTTGTCATTGTATTTTAAATAATATTTCAATAATCATAAATTGTATTCAGGCATCGACTTTTTTGCGGACATAGGCCTACGCTGTTGTATATAATATTTCAACAACAATAGTTCATAAAATTGGCACAAATTGTATTGGGGCATCTGTTTCAATCCTTTGTGCCTAATTCTTAAAGCTATCTAACTTTATAAGTTTATTTATTTAGGACATTGCCACTTTAGAAATTACCATGTCATTGGTCCAGCAGTATGTCAAAATGATTCAATATTCATAGACTAAACAGGTTTCATTTTATCCAATTGTAAGATAACAATCATAATATGTAGGCCTAGCCTATAGATATTTTTGGCTCCCACAAATAGTTTTTAACAAACAAATTATATATTTTAATATATATATATATGCAAATAAAGTTAACTGACATTTTTAATACTCCCATAATAAACATTCCCATATTATTTATAATTTCTCACAAGACAAGGATATTAACAGCTGCATGACCATTCAAAAAACAGCAATAGGGTAAGCCTATTCTATTTTGGATCTTATTAAACTTCGTTTCATTCAGTTTATACTTTTTGTAGCCTAACTTTTAAATGTAAGATTTTTACAGTAAACAAACAACAAATTAATGTTCCACTGTAGCAATTTAACCAAAGTAGCAAGAAGTCCTAAGTTCTTAGTTGACCTTAGGCCTATTTCTTAAAAGTGAACTTTTATAGGGGCCTACTACTCATAAAAATTATATCACCTATGTGTGGCTTTATTTACTTTCTATATTCAATTTTACTAATAATGTTTATGAATAGGGATCTGGTTATGAAATGTGTAATTAACTTACTAGCCTATTTAAAATGTTATTGCCAACCATTAAGACAACCTAAGAACATTTTTTTATATATAGAGAAAAGTTGGTTTGTGTAGTTAGTTATGGGTTATTTGAAAAATGTTTCTTCTTTTTGTTTGTATTAGGTTCTTTTAGATAGGTTTTTAAAAATAACATAGTGTGTATATAGGCTATTTGAAAATAATATTTTATTCATATTCATTTATTTGAAAATCAGCTAGAATAGCCTAATATTAAGTTTGTATACATTTTACTCTAGCTTTTGTGTATCACTCTAAAACTTATTAAAATTGTTATTAATGCATGTTTATAAAAATGTTATGTAAAGGTTAGTTGAATTGATATATTTATTGCCGAAAGAGTTATTATATTTAAATGAAATTACTACTTCCTAAGTGATATTAAGTTTTAGTTTAGAGCCATTTTAATACTGTCTCTGAATTAATCTGATATTAGGTTATAAAGGTTATACAGGGTTGTGTCTTAAAAAAGAGTCAAAATTACTTGCGCATAGTTTTTACTAATTCTGATTTTTCAAAGTTGGCAGGTATGTTAGTACCTTTAGGTTTTTTTTTAATTCTAATTATATAGGCCTAATGTGATAATAACGATGAAATATTATAATTATAGGCTACTGTTATCGGCAACATACTGTGACTAAATAGTATAGGTTAGAACCTTCAGGTTTTTTTAACTTCCCGCTAAAAATTGAAAATTTTATAAAATCGGGAAGTTATTGGTTTCACCCCGTTTTTCGAAAATCGAGTATTCATCAGATCTCGACGTTTTGAGGTCCTAGGAATCTTCCCTGACCACTCCAGTGAGGGTATCACCCTGTCTGTATATATGTGTGTGTATGTAAGTATGTGGCCCGCTTATAACTTTTGAACGGCTTAACCGATTGGATCCTACCAAACGGCGTTCTAAAGAGTTTCATCAAACTTAGATTTCCTGAAAATTTCAACTAATTCGGACCTGTAGGTTCTGAAAAATTTTGAAAAAACTAAGAAATAAATTTTTTTCAAATCAGGTTTTTTTGGAATAACTTTTAAACGGCTTTACCGATCAATTCCAAAATCTAATCAGCTTTTAACCTTGAAAAGCGACATCGATCGCTACCAGTCCGGTCAAAATCGGTTAATTCGTTCGTGAGATATCGTGAACGAAAGAAAATAAAAAAAGTGTTTTATCTCAATTTCTCCGAAATTTTTCATGAGAAAAATTTTTGTTGTCTATTCTTTCAATGGACTCGAAAAACTGCATCGATTGCCGCAAATCGCATACAAATCGGTTGATTCATTCGCGAGATATTGTGAACGAAAGAAAATAAAAAAAAGTCAATTTCTCCGAAACTTTTCATCTGAAAAATTTTTGTTGTTGATTCTTTCAATGGACTTAAAAAACTGCATCGATTGCCGCAAATCACATAAATATCGGTTGATTCATTCAAAAGTTATGGCAGTTCAAAATTTCCAAAAATAGTGTTTCTTGTAATTAAACTTAGCGGGAAGTTACATGGATGGCCTTTGGGGTCAACCGTTTTCCAAATTTTTTAAATTCTAATTAGGCTATATAATGTGATAATAACAACGAAATATTATAATCATACTGTTAAGCACTGTTTATATTCGCTACTAATAAAATGTTGTGATTACTGTTACGTCATCTTTTCCTATTACATATATGTTCAATGTAGCAACGTTGGCAATCAGAAATGATCACTTTCTTCTTTTATACTGGTATTCAATGTAATTTAATAACGATAATTGTTATTGTTTTTTAAAGTAATGGTTTTGGAAAGTTATATAAAGATTGACATATATTTTCATGATTTCTTTCGTTCATTGTGTTTAGTGATGTTATTGTTGATATTTGTTGGTGGATTAAGTGATTTATTTCTTCTATTTAGTGTTAAAAGATAAAAGAAATAGGCCTAAGTCTTACTGAAGTTAACCTCTGTATTTTTAACTTTTATTTCTCTCGTATTTTCTATAAGTTTTATTTCCCACGGATATTTTTGTTGTTTTTATAATCAGTTTAACGTGTTTTTTCATAATATGAAGAAATTAAAAAAAAACCTTTGGTCACGCCGTTCTTCATCTTTACCACTAATTCGACCCTCGAGGCTAACCTATGGCAACAGAAATACTGTAGGTTAGAACCTCTTAGGTTTTTAAAATTATTATTCTTGCATTTGTGACTAATAGTATGTTTACCTGTATTCTATAGATATTTAACAGTAGAATGTAAAACAACGTCGGTGTCTGTAAAAATATTAGGCTAGGGTCGAATAGTAAACTTAGGCCTACACTGAAATAGCTTGTATCAGTACAATTTTGTTTCGAGTTAGGCTTAATGGGCTTGTTCTTATAATCTGTCTCTTCCTATTATTTTACATTTCTGAAGTAGGCCTGAGCCTAATTACTTGGTATAAATTTACTTTACGACCCTCAGCTAATATGTTTGCTGAGGACGACCTTTTTGGCATTCTAGTAAATGTTGAATGCAGGTAAACATGGCTACACTGTGACTAAAGACTATAAGTTAGAACTTTAGGCTATTTTTTTTTTACTGCTTCCATTTCTGTTGGCAGGCGTAGGGGTGTCCATTTGAAACAAAACATCGATGTTATACATCGCAACTTATACATTTATGTAATAAGATGTATCGATTAGTAAAGAACAATGTTTTTAACCATACAACTCTGTTCATGCTAGTTTTTAGCAATGCCAATCCATTTCAGTGTAGGCCTATCTGCATTTTCAAAAAATCGCCAAATATAGTAATTATAAACCAATCCAAAAGTGGTTCAAGAAAGGTTCAAAGAATTCATATAGGCCAATGCCAGTAAAAAATTGATTGCAATGTAAAATTTACAAAACAAAAAATTATTAGCTCGAAACAATAGGGGGGGAATTTTCAATGTTAATTTTTTTCCTACATCGATTGCATATTTTTATGGGTCAAAGTCATAAAATGTGACAATTAAAAAAAAAAAAATTAAGTATTTGCTACAGTATCTCATAAGTAGCTGAGCTAAATTTTAATGAATTTATATTTTTTAATGGACTTTTATACCGAAGCATCAATGGATACAAATCGATCACGCTTACTAAATCGGCAAAATGTTACTTTGAGATTAGCTTAAAAATATAATAAATAATATCTATATATCCAATAACATTCAGATAATAATTCTGTATAGAAATTATTATACAATCAGATTTGAATCAAACATGTTTCAGATCGGCAATTTTTTTCATAATGAAAAAAATATTAAATGGTTTTACTCCTACATGTACTTGTTCATGGTCTTCTCTAGTACTCAAAAAAAATGTTCATAGTAATATTATACAATTTGATCATATAGTAAAGTTAAGTTTTTCAAACGTCTACATTTTGTCCAATTTTGCCCCGGCGGGGCAGTTTTGGACATGGCATCATTTTAAATGTGGCACAATTGGACATTTCTGAAAGGTGGTACAACGAACATAACAAGCACAATTCAATGTTAAATTATTAGTATAATATGCTTAGTACATTTGAAACAACATTTTAAAATCCCTCAAGAAAAGATAAAAATGTGATCTAGGCTATTTAAAGTTACATTCGGACAAAGTTTCTTTAAAAACAAAACAGTTAGTTGCTCGAGATGTTTCTCCAGTGATGTCTGGCTGGCGCATCTTGTAATCAATGTCTGTAGGGTCTACAAAACTAACTTCTGTGTTGTCTGGAAAGTAAAACTTGTAAGAATTGTCCCTCTTCTTTAAGAATTTTACATTAAACCCATCCCAACAACGTTCTTCTATTTGACCAATGAAGTGGTAAACCGCTTTTTTGGTGGCAAATGTCGTCATTATGAAATCATTTATTCTAAAGGAGCGATCTTTCAAAGGAGCAACATATTCTTCTTCTTTTTCCGAGAATTCTTCAGGGCTGTCCCCTCCATCATCATACTTCAGTTCTGCTTCATCTTCGGTGTTGCTCGAGTCGTCTTCTTGGTAAAGTTTCCTAGCAGCACTTTCAAATTTCTTTTTTTATTTTCTTTTTGTGCTGCTCTCTCGTTTTTTCTTTTTTCTGCTAACAAGCGCTTTTCTTCAGCCAAAAATCGTTTTTCTACTGTTTCCTTCAGCTCTTGTACAAGCGCATCTTTCTCAGGTGTATCTGTCAAAATACGTGATCGTCCTTTTTTTCGCCATCGCTTTTAATTTGTTTTTGGCACATATTTAGGGAAGGGCATTACATCTTTTGGGAAAAGCACAGAAGGTTATCTGCTTCCCCCTTTCCGCAGACACTATTTACCCCACTTGTTTAATGCCCTTAGCTGCAATAACTTTAGGTGCTTCTAGCACGGTGCTGATACCACTCTCATCTAAATTTACAATTCGTGAAGGAGAAACATTCACCTTTGTAAGCAAAGTTTCTAAATTGTCAAAGAAAATGCCCACATTTTGTTCATTAAAACTTGTGTTACGAGATAGACTTGTATTCTCTGCTTGTCAAAGTGAAAGGCTTGAATGCCTCTTCATGAAATGATACATCCATTCTTCTCCCGCTAACTTTGTCGTGTGCCATTTTTGAGGTATACGCTCGTTGAGGTTCAAGGCTATAGCATACTTGTACGCTAGTTCTCTAGTTAAAGCATAAGTTAGACCATAATTAATCTTTGATCTCTCAATACAATATTCCATGATCATAGTTTCTTGTTCAGGTGTAAATACTTGTCTATGAGAGTATTTTGAATGATAAACAGGGGCCATATCTTCCGTAGTAATTAAGTTCACTGGTTGTGACCTGTCTTCCTCCTCTTCTTCCAAATTTGGATCATTGGGGATAGGCTCATTATCTCCTTCCTCTACTTTATTTTTCTTTTTTTTAATTTTGTTTAATCTAAAATGTAGAGTAGATTTTTTCAGTCCATGCGCTTCTGCTGCTTCCCTAATAGAGCGGTAGTTTCCATTTCTATAGTCATTTAGTGCCTGTACTATAGCTTCTTCTGATATCTCTGCTCTCTCTGTCTTCTTTTTATACTTCCTGACCATTTTAACCTGAAAATACCCCAACAAAAATGTAGCAGGACAGACACAATTTATGAAAAATTGCGTCCAATTGTGCCCCAAAGTTTTGTCCAAAACTGCCCCGTGGTAGGTTTGGATTTAAAAGTGTAAGTTATGAGAAAAGACATGACATAACCTCAATCCTAGCCTAGGCATTGTATAACCAGATAAGATAGTGATCTAAAAATAATACACTAAACACTTTGTGACCAATACTCACTGTTTGAGAATGAAATGAATGAAACTGGAAAATCACTTCACTTTTAGCGAAAAACACAAATTATTTTATAGTTTTAAAATATGATACACCACAGCAACTAAACTTTCCACAGTGAAATATGACTGCCTAAGGTGTGACTGTGTGAGAAATTTAAAGGGAAAAAATAATTCCCTCAACCTTAAAATGGCTTTGTCCAATTGTGCCCCGGTCTCCCCTACTGCCGATTTTGTATATGTGTGACCGATTTGTATGGGCGTGATTGGATGGTAGCGATCGTGACCAAATGGTAGCGATCGTGACCGCGTTGTAGCAATCGTAACCGCGCGGTAGCGATCAAGGCCATTTTGATAATGACTTAAATTTGTGATTACAAAATGCTGGAAGACAAGTAAAATAGTCGTTTTGATAACTAAAACAAACAATGGTTGGGGTAAGCAGCTTTTAGTGTTGAAATAAACAAAGCAACCGAAAAATCATAACAAAGTACTAACTGGCTAGTATATAATAATGTAATATTAAAAACAAAGCAAAGTAACTTCTTGAATTAATATGTATAACAGCACAATCTTTAATAACAAAATCTTTAATAATTCCAGATAAACCATAAACAAAAGATATAATTACTAAAAGTGGTAAATAAATAAAAAACATAGTTTTGTCTTATTGAGTTTAGGATAAAGACAACCAATGCTAACTAGGCATTACTGCTGCAATATTTTAATATATATACTTAAATTATTTACGTGACCTTTTTGTCATACAATTAAGGTATTATTATTAGTTACCTTAAATTTAAGTGATTTTTCGAAGAATTTAACAAATTGAAACTATTTCAACTAAGCCAGCAGTTGAAGTTCACTAATAAACTTCCAACAGACTACTCTTGCCAATTCTATCGCGATCGATAACGTAAAGGCAGCTTTTATACTTTAGGCGGTCTTTGCTCAGCTGTTTCAGGGACAAGTGTTGAATAAGAAAAAAAAAACATAGTTATCTTGTCCTCTGCTTGAATATTGGTTATGTATTAATCATCACATAACCTAAACATTTTTTCTATGCCGTTTTTGCCGTGATTATCGATCTCCTTGCTTGTTTATTTGGTATTCAAAATTTAACCCTCCAAGTGGCATGGTTAAAGCTAAAATTGAAAAGCCTGTTTTTAGCGTTTTGCAAGCATATTCTTAAAAATTCGCCAAAAATAGTAAATGAACCCCAATCCAAAAGTATTCAATAGCTTTTTTGTTGAAGAAACTTCAAAGAATTCAAATATGCCACTAAAAATTAGTTTATTTCGAAATTGTAAAAGTTATTAGGTCAAAAAACAAAAAATGTTCAGTAACGAAAGGAAAAAGTTCAACTTTAGGCCTACATAACAAGTAGTAAACATTTTTTGTATTTTTTTCGTAAGCGTAAAAAAGTTTTGTAATTTAGTTCTAAATACAACTGTATAAAAACATTTATCAATTTCAAATTTTTTATTTTGAAAAAAAACAGTTTTTATGTTCCAAGTACACGACTGGTAACAAACCTAGGCCTAGATTGTAACGTCATTTACTAATATATGCTTTGCCCAAAAATGAAATATTATTATAACAAAGTGTAGAGGATAAATCAAAGAAAATAACGGTATACCGTCAACCGGGGTTACTTTGACCCCTTTTTTATGTTTTTTGTACTTTTTATTTAGTATATATAAATTTATATGCATGGGGATTTTTTTAATGGTAGAATATAACCACACAAATATAACTAGTGCACTGTTCAACTCATATCCATCATAGATAACTAAAAAAAAATTAAATAAAAGGGGTCAAACTTACCCCATACTTTGGGGTTACATTGACCCCTCACATTTATTGCAATAAAAATGTATTATAAAGGTTCCTGTGGTCAATGTTAGTACAGTACTCTGTAAGTATGACCCCTGTAAGAGGGGTCAATGATACCCAGGCAAAATTATGTAAATTTATTCTGAACCAAAAACTCCAAGGAAAAAAACACTCACATTCGGAACACAGAAAACTTTTAATTAATAAGATTGAATAATTATAATTAAGAAACATATTAAAACACAAGTAAGAAGTTCAAATTGCTTGTAAAAATTACATTTCTTTGACCAAAACTCATCCAAGAAACTTGAATACAAAACACTCATATTCGGAACACAGAAAACATTTAATTAATAAAATTGAATAATTATCATTAAGAAACATATTAAAACACATGTACCGTAAGAAGTTAAATTGCTTGTAAAAATTATATTTCTTTGACCAAAACTCGTCCAGGAAACTTGTATACAATCTTTCTGCCCTCCTGTACTAACACTGGCGATGGTAGCTTCCCAAGAACATCGGTGAATGAAGCAGAAAAGACGTCCTTTTCTTTTGGAACGAAAAGCAATTTAGCTTTGTCTACTGACGTAAGTCCCAGTAGTTCTACGCACTTTTCTTGTTTGTCAACACTTTGCACTATGCTAACGTAGTGGAAACTTTGTTTTCCCCTCTTTCCTCCAATTACTTTAACAACTATAAAGTCATTTGGCACGAGCTCCTCGCACTCACATTTGATGAGCAGCACATCTTCAAGACTAGGATCTTCTGGTTCAAAATCACTTTCATCAGTAAGATCTGGTATCTTTCTTACTCCAGGTTCGTCATCGTCATCTGATGAAGATTCTGCGTACTTTGTACTCAAGTTTGTCTTTGTCTTAACTTGCTTGAGTGTTTGAGTAATAGTACCAGTACTGGTAGAGGGCTGTGGCTCGTTTGAATCAGTGACACCTGAAGACAGTTTCAACTTCTTTGCCATGTCAGAAACTCTCTGCTTTGATGGCCTTTTAACGGGTTTGTTGTCATTGTTTGCCGTCTCCAATGGGGATACATGAGTGGCTAACACAGCTTTTCCTGGGCTTATGTTAATTTTCTTCTTTTTTGTGTTAGAAAGCACTACTGGTTTTTTCTTTTCACGAAGAGACTTCAAGTAAGTCACCAACGATTCAGCAACAGCCTCTTTTGTACCTGCCTCGTCTTGTACACATGGTAGTTTTGCCAAAACAACTGCCTTATTCAACGGAAATATTCCACACGATTTGAACCCATTTTGAAGATTACTCTTAATGTTATCTTGTAGAGAAATGAGAAGTTCATTAAGAAGTGACGGAAACATTACTTTTGGAACCGTTGAGTATCGGGGGTTGCTGATTTTAAAATGTGTTAGTATTTTCCTCCAACGAGATTTTAGGGGATGAAAAAAGCCCACGTCCAGCGGTTGAGCTAAGTGTGTAGTGTTAGGTGGTATGCACACAAACTTTATGTCATTTTCTTCACATAGCTGAAGGACTTCAGTAGTGAAGTGTGAACTGAGATTATCTCCTATCATCAACTTAGTGCCTGTTAGGTTCTTAGCATGTGGAAGCAGTACCTTTTTGAACCAGTCCGTAAAGACTACACTGTCGAACCAGCCATGCTTCGTTCTGTTGTAGAATGTCCCGCCCATACAGCACCGTTCAACACAACACGGGGCACCCTTTGGTCCTCCTTGAGTCCAAGTATCATATAGGTTTTCACTCTTGTAGACTACGTAAACAGGCAGTAAAACGCCGGACCCCGAGCCACACATCATAATAGTGGTAGATGACTTAGTATGGTTAATGACACGATCAGGATACTTCACACCACGGCGAAATATAAGTTTCTTTCTTCCTGGATCATCTGACAGGTTTGACTCATCATAATTGAATATATTGCTTGCTGGTATATCTTTTCCAGTAGTTTCCAAGTTCGTAAAGTACTTGCTAAGCATTTCTTGTGTCACCTCTGCCTTGCTACGGGTTAAGTTGTTTGCCAGTCTGCATGTGAGAACAACTCTGTTTCGCTTTAGAAATGAATGAACCCATTCATTACCTGGATAGTTGGCCTGAAATCTTTTTTCATTGCGTCCAGCAGAATCAAGAAAGGTTTTGGTTATTACTTTTATATCTGTTATATCTAAAGGGAAACCCCAATCGGCTGTAGTTGCGATAGCATTTGCCAAAATAGATTCTTCTTTGGATGATAATACTGTTGGACATCCTGGTTTGACAGGTCCACTTGCTCTTAAATGCTTTCTTATAGTGTTTTTTGAAATGCCTAGTTTTTTAGCTGCACCCTTTATTGTTTCTTTATTACTTTTAATTAAAACAATAACTTCTTCCAATACATTGTCCTCCACATCTAAGTAGCGTCTTGCACCTGGGGATCTATTGTATGTTCTAGGCATTTTAGAAGCACAAGGGAGGTAATGGTACTACCTAGGCCTAGCCTTGAAAAGTAATTGGGCTATTATAACACTTGATATGGTACACTTGGTCTAGGCCTACTTTATAATTATCACTGAATATGTTATATTCACTCTGAAACAAACAAAATCAATGCCTATAAAATAATAAGCTTTCTTAAATCACAAGTTTCACTGAAAACAAAAGTATAAACAGGTGGTTGAAACAACAATGTGGTTACAAGAGGTTATGTTGTTTTTTCTGATATGTCTATGAAACAGTGTTGCCACTCTTAACTAATAGGCAAAAATAAACAAGGTAGTTGATTACTGATGACAGTAGACCTATTATACTATATAAAAAAACATAGTTATGTAGTTTATTATAACTGAATGTAGGGAAGTAACAGTTCAGTAGAATTCATAAATGGGGTCAAAGTTACCCAATGGAAAAAATCAAGAGGGGTCAATGTTGCCATGTTTAAAAAAAATTGTTATGGTGTTTTTTTAAGTGACTGGAATGTTTTGTAAGTATGGGTACATTCATGAAAATACATATACTTTACGATATTAAACTTTGACAATGCTACTGTTAACAGTTTCTTCTGGGCTAATAAAGTTTTTTAGTGAAAACCCATTCAACTGTTTTGTAGGTTATGTTTTATTTATTTTTTGTTGTTGTTTATAATGCTTTATTTTTAATAAAAATATATATTTATAATAGATCAAACCCCACTTTATTCAACATGATTTTTTTTTTTACAATTTAAATAACTGACATTGGAAAAAGAAAACGAAAAAAATATTTGACCCCAGGGTCAATGTTACCCCCGGGGGGTCAGAATAACCCCGGTTGACGGTACTCGTCTTTCCTTAGTTCACAAAAGTGTTTGAGTTATATTTATTTGAATAACAAAATGATATCAATCTAATGAAAAGCCGCTACCCTACACGCTGCATATAGGTCCCCATTTGTATAACGTGAGAACCCACGCGCTTGACTTTCTCACTAAAACTGACATTTCAACTGTCGACTAGGCAGACAAAAAACCGGTTATTTCTGGATTACTTACCACAGTTTCAAACTTCAGACTTTGCTCTACAAAATCGTGTAAAGAAATCTGTCAAAACATAAGGCATTGCCTTCCCAATATCGATTGACAAATGGCCTGTTTATTGGTTGAGAGACTGTCCAATCGCAAGGGTTTACAGTAATTCTTCAATAAAATAGTAATTTTACAGTGACATCTGATTGGAAGACACCAGCAGAAAGATAAAATCATGACGAATCCAATGGTATTGTTATAATTGCTAAAGAAATATTAGTGTAGACAGTCTTAAACGTAGAAGAAGTGGGAAATAACAGTACAATTGTATGCAATTCGCGCACGGAAAGAGCTGTAGACAGATTTGCATATTTTAAAACGATGGTTACGTATGTAAATATACGTTTTATGAAAAAGTTGTAAACACAAAAAAAAAAAGTTTGATTCATTTTCTTTCCAATGGTGCCAGTTTTATTGCGATTGGATGATTCTAAGTGGGTTAAATTATCGCTTATGCAAATTCTCGCTAATTGTCGAAATATCTGTATCTTGCGCCTGAGAGAACGTCACTTTGGGCAGTCTGCCACTGGGAGGGTTAAGATAGCTGGTCAAGGACAGTGACCGATTTGTATTTCTCAGATAGGAAACATGTTTTAGTCACTAAAAATATTAACTTTTTATCATGCAACTTGTTTAGTGAGAAGGAAAAAGTGTTTCAGAAATATAAAAATTTATTTTTGTCATAAAATATTTTTTTTATAAAGGGACTAAAACTGTCCTATTTTGTGACTTTGACCCTTATATCCCTCTCAATTTTTAAATTTAAAGAGCACATTGATTCTGTAACATTTCTTAAGCTTTTAACAGATTTTGGGTGATTTTCCTCTCCAAAGGGTTACAACATCGTACTTTATAAACAGACCAACTGTCTTTTTGTTCCATTTCTTCAAAGCCGAACAATAAAATAAAAATATTATTTAGGCTATTTTAATCAATAAAGCCATAAAAATACGTACACTTTCTTACATATCTTAGTGAAATCAAAATTGAAAAATATTTAAAAGAGATACATACAAATTGTGTAACAACAGTTTACCGCACTAAAAAGTTTTACACTGCACAAACTGTATTTAATAATTTACCACACTTGTATTCAAATCACTGTAATGAATATACATCTTTCCTCTGAAACACAAATGACAATCAATTCCTAAGAAAGAATTTGAAGGATTAGACAAGCAGTTACATGAAAATGTTGTGAGTGGGAGGGAGGGGGAAGTCCATGCAGCAACCTGAAAGGTATCTAGTTGGCACTGATAAACTTTAATTAGAGGGGAGAGGGCTGGTTCTGTTAATACTGTACATTCAACAGTAATTTTAAGGTAAAAATTATTATATTTACCTTCGTATTTCCGTCGTGTGACTTCCTTTATATATTATGGCAACGCGTTTCGGAATCTATGTTCCATCGTCTGGCTTCTCTGAAGATCACTTTAAGTAGTTACTTGGATACTGATACACAATGTAGTAATTTTAACTAAACCAATTTCTATGTATTATGAAAATACAAATAAATATCCATTGATTAGAAATATTATAGAGACCCTACTACTAATACTATATTTGTTGGATATATAACTTAAGCGTTTAATTTAGAAATTAACTTTATTGGGTTATAATAAATACACTGTTCTAATTTATTGTATAAAAAAAATGTTGTAATTGAATATAAATTAGTTACATGCACACAGGCCCTACTCAGATGTTTCATTGAGAGATTTTAAATAATTACGGTAACTGTAGGGGAGAGTGGGGATGGTTGGGACAGTGGGAGGTTTGGGAAACCATAATTTGTTGCTTAATTATTGGTTGCACAGAGCCAGTATCCCTCCAGAATTGTTTTGGAGGGTTTTTCTTTGTGTGGGTTTTTCTTGTTTGAGACTGTTTGCTTGAGCTGTTGATTTTTTAAGAAGAAAAAGGTTATTTTCAACAGAAAAGCCTAGATTTTTCACCCAATGCAATGAGAATTTTATCATTCTGAATAAAAACTAATAAGTTTAATAATTAAGTATCTTATACTCCATTGTTTTAGCTTTCTTTTGATGTACAGAGATTACAGTATTCTTATGAGATTATGAAACAGGTAGGTTTTATAGTAATAAACTCACTAAAGGGATGTTTGGGACAGTATGTGTAGGGATGTTTGGGACAGTGTAAATGTATTTGAAAATTAACTGAAATTTAAAAAAATCTAAAATCAATCTGTTGATAGTTTTTGAAGTTCTTATTAGGTTTTAAGGTGTAATTTTTCATTTTAAGAAAAGATTTCGTATTCAATTTAAGGATTTAGATACAAGATTTTAATTTTGTCTACAAGTTAACTTAGATAATGTATTATTTGAACTAGAAAACATTCCATGTTATTAAAAGCACCTCAAGGTTTAATTTACTTAGGTCTAAATATGTATTCTTTAATCAAGTAGGTTTATACATTTTTAATTGTGTATTATTTATTGATGTCCCAAACCTCCCTCACTAAGGGAGGATTGGGACACCTTGCAGAGATCTTGTAAAAATTATATATTTCATAAACTAAATGGTTTGGAAGGTTAATAATTGTACACTTTGTAGCTAAAATAACAATAAATAATATACAGCAGTTAAAAAAAAAAAAAAAAAAAAATTAAGCAATAGAAAAAATGTGAAAATTTATAAATGTCAAAAGTGTCCCCACTCTCCCCTACAATCATTCTTTAAAACTAGCAAAAGCATGGTGTCCTATTAAACAATAATATTTTTTAAATATGATCCCATTGTTGTCCCATGATGAAATTTCAAATACAGGTGCACAAATAGTGTGCGCAAACAAAATCAAAAGGGGCTTTATTGAGATTTAATAAAAATCTTTTTTTATGTTTGAAAAAAAATGAAAATTAATGTAATATTGGCATGTTGTATGTCAAATGAAAGGCCTTTAAATTCTGAAGAGAATGATACCAGTTTCAACTTTCTATGAGCATTGGTGTCTGATTTAACACCTATTTTTAAGTACAAGCGCGAGGTCAAAATCCGTACTTTTTAGTGTTTTTGACCCTAGATAACTAATAAACTAAGTGCTCCAAAAATCTAAAATTTTGGATTTTTAATAGTCTTGGTGGGATTAGTAAACCAAAAATCACGTATTTTTTAGTGTTTTTGACCCTTGATAACTAATAAACTAAGTGCTCCAAAAATCTAAAATTTTTGATTTTTAATAGTCTTGGTGGGTACTATTAGTAAACCAAAAATCATCAACATCCAAGAGGTCAAGGTTCAAAATTAATTTTTTATTGGTTGATTTCATATGACCCACCAATTACAGTATGTTTCCAGGGTATTAGTGCTGATGAGGGTTACCTTGGGTTCTTAAGATTGATGTCTTAACAAGAATCGTCTTTAAGTCAGCAGTAGCAGTGATGTTTATTAAGATTTATGTCTTGATGAGAATTGTTGTCTTGATGTCAGCAACTAGCAGTGATAGATATCAGCAAATGGTTCTTAAGACTTACGTCTTTACTAGAATTGTCTTGATGTCAGCAGCTAGTTGTGATAGATATCAGCAAATGGTTCGTAAGATTTGTCTTCACGAGAATTGTCTTGATGTCAGCAGCTAGTTGTGATAGATATCAGCAAATGGTTCGTAAGATTTGTCTTCACGAGAATTGTCTTGATGTCAGCAGCTAGTTGTGATAGATATCAGCAAATGGTCCGTAAGACTTATGTCTTTACGAGAATTTTCTTGATGTCAGCAGCTAGTTGTGATAGATATCAGCAAATGGTCCGTAAGACTTATGTCTTTACGAGAATTTTCTTGATGTCAGCAGCTAGTTGTGATAGATATCAGCAAATGGTCCGTAAGACTTATGTCTTTAAGAGAATTGTCTTGATGTCAGCAGCTAGCTGTGATAGATATCAGCAAATGGTTTGTAAGATTTGTCTTCACGAGAATTGTCTTGATGTAAGCAGCTAGTTGTGATAGATATCAGCAAATGGTCCGTAAGACTTATGTCTTTACGAGAATTGTCTTGATGTCAGCAGCTAGCTGTGATAGATATCAGCAAATGGTCTGTAAGACTTATGTCTTTACGAGAATTGTCTTGATGTCAGGTGATAGCTGTGATAGATATCAGCAAATGGTTCGTAAGATTTGTCTTTACGAGAATTGTCTTGATGTCAGCAGCTAGCTGTGATAAATATCAGCAAATGGTTCATAAGATTTATGTCTTTACAAGAATTGTCTTGATGTCAGCAGCTAGTTGTGATAGATATCAGCAAATGGTTTGTAAGATTTATGTCTTTACAAAAATTGTCTTGGTGTCAGCTGCTAGCTGTGATAGATATCAGCAAACGGTTCGTAAGACTTAAGTCTGTACGAGCATTGTCTTGATGTCAGCAGCTAGCTGTGATAGATATCAGCAAATGGTTTGTAAAGTTTATGTCTTTACGAGACTTGTCTTGAAGTCAGGTGCTAGCTGTGATAGATATCAGCAAATGGTTTGTAAGATTTGTCTTTATGAGAATTGTCTTGATGTCAGCAGCTAGCTGTGATAAATATCAGCAAATGGTTCGTAAGATTTATGTCTTTACAAGAATTGTCTTGATGTCAGCAGCTAGTTGTGATAGATATCAGCAAATGGTTCGTAAGATTTATGTCTCAGCAAATGGTTCTTGAGATTTACGAGGTCTGTCTAAAAAGTGCGGTGATAAAAACCAAAACAGAATGTACATTAGAAATACCTTTATTGGCCTTCAAAATACTCTCCACCAAACACAATACACTTCTGACAACGTTCTTATAGCGTCTCTAAACTGTTGGAGAAGTCTTCATGTAGAATCTTTTTCAGAATTGCAATCACTTGGTTCTGAATCTCTTTGACGTCCGCAAACTTTGATCCATTTAAGACCTTCTTAAGACGTGGGAACAAAAGAAATCAGCAGGCTCCAGATCTGGAGAGTACGGTGGGTGTTGCAAAACTGTCACTCCACCCTGAGTCAAAAATTGGCGTACTGATGGTGCATTATCGTGCAATAACATCCAATTTCCAGTCTGGAACATTTGTGACCTAACACGCCGGTAGCGCTGCAATAAACGTTTTGAGAACATCCAAGTATAATGCGGCATTCACTGCTTGGCCACAGGAAGAATTCCTTATGGATGATTCCGTCTTTGCCAAACAAATTAATATACGTGGTCTTCACTTTGGACTTTTTCATGCGACTTTTTGTTGTTGTGGGGAAGAAGGTGACCGCCATCCCATTGATTGTCTTTTTGTTTCGGGGTCATCTGGTAACACCAAGTCTCGTCTACTGTGACAATGAAACCCGGAAAAGTTGGATCCAGGTCACACATACCGATGAAATCGCCACTA
Source organism: Philaenus spumarius (assembly GCA_018207615.1). Lineage (NCBI taxonomy): Eukaryota > Metazoa > Arthropoda > Insecta > Hemiptera > Aphrophoridae > Philaenus > Philaenus spumarius. Next base: position 117,080 of record JAGFPH010003494.1, read on the forward strand.
GCTTCAAACGTCTTGCTTTTTGATCATCTGTTAGGATGTGTGGCACAGATCGTGAACAAATCTTTTATTTGCCCAATTCTTCATGGACAATGGCCCCCACTGTGTCTTCGCTAATACCCACTTCTTCTGCTATTAATCGCAGAGTCAATCTCCGATCTTTTGTTAGAATCGCTCGCACACATTCAATGTTTTACGGCGTCCTGCTTGTGGATGATTGTCCCGAACCCAGTTTGGTGATAGATATCAGCAAATGGTTCTTAAGATTTATGTCTTGATGTCAGCTGCTAGCAGTGATAGATATCAGCAACTCTGTTTCCTAAGATTTATGTCTTTACAAGAATTGTATTGATGTCAGCTGATAGCAGTGATAGATATCAGCAAATGGTTCTTAAGATTTATGTGTTTACGAGAAAGCTTTTATGTCGGAGTACATATCTCTAAAAAAATTCCCTGCACTTTGGAGTTTCACATTCAAATCGTTCAAATGATCAGTCATATCAACTAAAAATGCTAGATCAAATAGCCATTGTAAGTCTAAAATTTCTTCCAGGGGCCTGCCTTTCATTGATAGAAATTGTTCTATATCTGATGTAATTTAAAAAATATTTCAAAGACTTTTCCACGGCTAAGCCAGCGTACTTCTGAATAATAAGTCACATCTGCATATTCATTATTCATCTCTACTCCTGAAATTGTCGGTGGTTAAATCCATAACTTCTAACGTAGTTTACAACTTTTAATTAAAAAAAAAAAAAAATAATACCGTACTTTTTATGTAGGCCCAGAGGTGGATTTATTTTTCTCTTGCTGGAAATTTTGAGCTTCCTAAGCTAGTAACTTTTAAAATTTTACCTCAATCATATTTTTAGTTCAATATGTGAATTATTTACACGTTTTTCTACAAAAAAAGCTGTCGAACATTTTTGGATTGGGAAGTCATTACTATATTTGACTATTTTTTTTTAAATTACTTGCAAAATGTACCAAAATGGTCTGGCATTGCAGATAGTTATAGGGTTTAAGGATAAACGAATATTGAAACAAACTAAACTGGAGTAGATGGAAAGTTTCTTGTTGAAGCAACACAGGATGAGTGATTAAAATGAGTTATCTTGGTGTGGACAGAATGTATACGATAAATTTGTTATTACTGTTACCTAAAAAGTGTACGACAATCAATAGCAATATGTCCCCCTCTGTTTTTTAGGCGTGGACATAGATTAACTTTTGTAAAATTGTAGTAATTTTTCAAATTCTAGTTAAATATTTTTGTTTGACGCAGTTCTTCTTGGTTACAGAATTTAAATTGAGAAAGAAAGAGGTGCAAAAATCTGTGACGAACCTACAGATACCGGGCATTTGATTAACCAAGACTATGTAATCATTTTTAATTCTCAAGAAGAATTTGCCCAACACTTCAATTTGGACCCGAGAATTGAAATACCTTTTGATGAGGTTATCGAATTTCTTAATAACAATCCCGAAATAAATTTACTTCAACTTAAAAGACTTCGTACAATCGAAAATAAAATATACCAAAACCATGCATTAAAATTGCAGTCTAAATTTACAGACAAAAATAAGAGACGGAAGGTACAGATAATAACACCAAGAATAGAACACAAGAGAAATAACAACGACTTTTGGTACCGATTTACTTCTCCGTATTTTAAAGACAGATACAATTTTCCCGCTTGGTTAAACAACAAAACCAAACACAGAAATAAATTGGAAATAAAACCTTTTGCACAATATATACGAGAGGGGCATAATGACATCAACAAAACAGACGATGAAAAACTATGCACTTTTATAAAACAACTAATAGAAAAAGAATGAGCACTATTAGCAAGAAAGAAAAAATGCATTCAAAGAGTGAAAAAACAAGCTGAAAAACTTTCAAAAGTCAACCTTAAAAAAATTGCTGAAATTGATGAATAAGTAGTTAACAAAGAAGAAAACTGTGGTTGAGTTATTAGGAGATAAAAATGATTGGACATTCGATTTTGATTGAATGTACATATGCGGAAGAGCAAATATAGTAGTCATACGTGCAATGTTTATTGGGATAACTATTTGAAACCTTCGGTAAAAAAAGAACTCTGGAGTGAAGAAGAAGAAGCAAATTTAGCGGATTTAAAAAAATATATAATTATGAAAACTGGGTGCAAATAGTCGAAGAACTGGGCACAAATCGCTCAGCCATCCAAGTATTTAAACATTACCAAACAAAATGTTTTTTCTGAAGTCCGAGTATTATAAAGAGGGAGCGAAGATGAAGAGAAAGTGGTCTCGACGAGAAGAAAAAGATTTAATAAAATGGGTTGAAAGTTAAAAATCCAACGGTGTGTCGATTGGATGGTCTACAATAGGACAAACTATGGGACGCAGTGCAGACGCAGTGCAAAGTCATTATACGCAATTAATCAAACCGGAAATTGTAAAAGGAAGGTATAATAGGAACGAGGATAGTAAGATCATGGAAGCTGTTAAACAATACGGTTTGGACAATCTTGGCCTAAGCCAAATGTTCAAACAAAGAACAAGCCGTCAATTTCGCCACAGACTCGGAAAACAACTACCCGATCGTGGACCACCTGGTATCATATCTAAATTCGTGAGATTCACTGATGAGGAAATATTCCTTCGTAAAAAGAGGCAGAATAAACGGGATTTCACTGCAAGGGACATCGGATTCAGCTCAGAGTATCCAATATACATTAACGAATCGCTAAGCCCAGCACGGAGAAGGCTCTTTGCTATAGTCAAGGAAATGAAAAAGGAGAAGAACTATAAGTACGCTTGGATTTGTGGCGGTAAAATCTTCATGCGGAAAGATGAGGAGTCGAGGGCTATAATGATTACAAGAAAAGATGATCTCGCTAAAGTGTAAAGTATACCTACTTGTAAATGTACTTTTTAAAGTAAGTTATAGTTTTTAAGTTTGTCTTTTTTTATAAATTTCATTTGTACAGCTTAATAGTATTTTATCTAAACAATTATTTTATAAATGCCCATGTTTTTAAATAGTGATCTTGTAAATGTTCAACAGAACATTAAAAGTATACGAGTAAATTTCGATGTTTTTGTCACCCAGCTGTCAGCACCAAATTTAATGCCCCATATTATAGCGTTAACAGAAGTGTAAATAGACCAGTGTGAAACTTACCTATACACTATTGAAGGGTATGATATTATAGAAAATTGTAATGAATCCTATCGTTCTGGGGGAATAATTGTTTAAATATGAAGTAAAAATTATTTACATAATTCACAATACTAATTAGAATGATTTCGTAAAAGAAATTCAAAATTATTTCCAGGCTAAAGTTAATAAAGAAAATATAATTTTATTATAATTGGTGATATGAATATTAATTAATTGACGGGACTCGGGTTATCTTATCGTGATTACAAAACTAAGCAAATAGATCGTGAGGTCAGTCGAGTCTTTATAAACCATGATACACTCTGTTGGGCCAGGTTGACTAAATTTGCTTCTTCTTCTTCACTCCAAAGTTCTTTGTTTACCGAAGGTTTCAAATAGTTATCCCAATAAACATTGCACGTATGGCTACTATATTTGCTATCAAAGCCGCATATGGATATTCAATCCCAATCGAATGTCCAATCATTTTTATCTCCTAATAACTCAACCTCAGTTTTGTTGTTTTAACTACTTCTTCATCAATTTGAGCAATTTTCTTAAGGTTGACTTTGAAAGTTTTTCCTTTTGTTTTTTCACTCTTTGAATGCATTTTTTCTTTCTTTCTAATAGTGCTGATTCTTTTTCTATTAGTTTTATAAAAGTGCATAGTTTTTCATCGTCTGTTTTGTTGAATTCATTATGCCCCTCTCGTATATATTGTGCTAAAGGTTTTATTTCCAATTTATTTCTGTGTTTGGTTTCGTTGTTTAACCAAGCGGGAAAATTGTATCTGTCTTTAAAATACAGAGAAGTAAATCGGTACCAAAAGTCATTGTTCTTTCACTTGTGTTCTATTCTTGGTGTTATTATCTGTACTTTCCGCCTCTTATTTTTGTCTGTAAATTTAGACTGCAATTTCAATGCATGGTTTTGTTATATTTTATTTTCGATTGTACGAAGTCTTTGAGGTTGAAGTAAATTTATTTCGGGATTGTTATTAAGAAATTCGATATCCTCATCAAAAGGTATTTCAATTCTCGGTTCTAAATTGAAGTGTTGGGCAAATTCTTCTTGAGAATTAAAAACGATTACACAGTCTTGGTTAATCAAATGCCCGGTATCTGTAGGTTCGTCCGTTGAGCGGTCTAGTCCTTCATGTGTATTGGTAATAGGGAGATTTTGATTGCTGACTGACGAGTTGGCCGCTCCGGCATCGGCAATCGAATAACCGCCACATTCTTCTCGTGGATTGTGGCGTCGACAATAACAAAGAGATTGCCAACGTTGACCGTTGACTTTGCAGCTCTTTATTTCTCAATCAAATTCTAAAACCAAGAAGAACTGCGTCAAACAAAAATGTTTAAATTGAATTTAAAATATTATTACAATTTTACAAAAGTTAAGCTATGTCCTTGCCTAAAAAACAGTTTTGCAAGTAATTTAAAAAAAAATCATCAAATATAGTAATGATTTCCCAATCCAAAAGTGTTCAACAGCTTTTTTTTTGTAGAAAAATGTGTAACGAATTCACATATTGAACTAAAAATTTGATTGAGGTAAAATTTTAAAAGTTACTAGCTTAGGAAGCTCAAAATTTCCAGCAAGAGAAAAATAAATCCACCTCTAGGCCTACATAAAAAGTACGCTGTTATTTTTTTTTTAATACAAAAGTTTTGTAATTTAGTTCTAAATAGAAGTTTTGTGTTTCTACTACAAGACTGCTAGCAAAATTAGGCCTAGTTTGAATAGTAATTTAGCAATATAGTTATAATTTACCCAAAAATGGAATATTATTATAGCAAATTTTAGAGAATAAATCATAGAAATTAACTGTATACTTGAAAATTCTTATATTATAAACTTATTTCACTTTGTTGTTTACTTGTATCACTAAATTAGATCAAATATACAAATATCTCTATTATTAGAGGTGAATCTCTGTCTAACATTATGTATAGGTCGATACTAACACTACCCTTCTTCGATACAAGTGTCTTAATCTACAGTCATTTCCGTGAAAACATCAGAGTATACAATAATCTGTTTGCATTGGCTTTGCTAAGAGGGGTTGGTGCGCAAAGCGAGTAGAGGTAGAGCCATTAGTAAACAAACGTGTATAAAAAAGTCTGCTTTATATTGGACCCACCACATTAACTTTAAAATTATTTTTATATTTTGACTAAAACTCTGATATAAAACAATACTTACATCCAACTCTTCGAGCCAGTTTAAGTCCTGATTTGTCGATGTGGTAACGGGTATGTCACTATCAGGTCTTTTCCAACTGTGGGACTGGCTTTTTGGCTTTCCAGGAGGATTGGTTTCCTAAAGAAAATGTCACGTGAGATTAGATCAATAACAAAGATCCTTAGTTTTAAATACTACATGTATAAGTATGAATAGCTAGCAAATAAATTAGTTTAGGCACTTTGTTTATACTGAAGCATTGATATTTCCCACCAAAAGAAAATAAGCGAAATGTGTTTCAAATTTTACGGGTTGTTCTTTGTTTGAACATTTGGCTTAGGCCAAGATTGTCCAAACCGTATTGTATAACAGTTTCGATGATCTTACTATCCTCGTTCGTATTATACCTTCCTTTTACAATTTCCGGTTTGATTAATTGCGTATAATGACTTTGCACTGCTGCTGCACTGCGTTCCATAGTTTGTCCTATTGTAGACCATCCAATCGACACACCGTTGGATTTGTAACTTTCAACACATTTTATTAAATCTTTTTCTTCTCGTCGAGACCACTTTCTCTTCATCTTCGCTCCCTCTTTATAATACTCGGACTTAAGAAAAACATTTTGTTGGTAATGTTTAAATACTTGTATGGCTGAGCGATTTGTGCCCAGTTTTTCGGCTATTTGCACCCAGTTTTCATGATTATATTTTTTTATGCCCATTAAATTTGCTTCTTCTTCTTCACTCTAAAGTTCTTTGTTTTCGAAGGTTTCAAATAGTTATCCCAATAAACATTGCACGTAACACCTGAAATACTTTGTAGCGAATACCACGCTTAATAATTTTAATTGCGTAGTGCCGTAATTTATTTCAGCTTTGATTAAGGTTCTACTACATACGCTACAGGCCGCTCCCCACTCTCGGTTTCTTGCGACAAAATTCCGTCAATTGCGTATTTTAACACATCTGTGGAAATAATAAAGGGTTTCGTAAAGTCAGGATATGCTAAAACGGGTTCCGTGCATAACCTTTCTTTTAATGCTTCAAACGAGCTTTGTTGCTCACTGGCCCAAATAAAAGGTATGTTTTTTTTGGTAATTCCGTTAATGGCTTAGCTATTTTAGCATAACCTTCAATGAAGCGTCTATAATACGAAGTTAATCCGACAAATTCCCTAATATCTCTTACGCATTTTGGTACAGGAAATTCATTCACGGCTATTATTTTGCTAGGATCTGGTTTGATACCGTCTTTTGTTATTAAATTACCTAAATAATTTACTTGGCTTGCGACAAACTTGCATTTTTCAGGCTGTACTTTCAGGTTGCCTACTCGGAGTCGACTAATTACTTCACTTAGCCGCTGTGCATGCATTTCTATTGTAGGGGAGTACACAACAATATCATCAAGATAGACCAGGGCGCTCCCGACCCCGCGATTCTGGTCAAAACTGAGTTCAATAAATTTTGGAAGGTATTTCCACCCTTAATAAATCCGCACCACTCGGCCACCATTGTAACATTCCCTCTTTTTAATTGCGGAAGGCTAAAACAAAATATTTATTTTTGTTGGTACTGGAATTATTTATTAAACCAGAAAGGCCAACAATTCAGAAAGTTGGTATCATTAAACTAAAAACAAGAGAAGTTAGTGAAACACTATTTATTCGCAGATAATAAGAGAATACATTTTCAAAGAGTACATTTTAAAAGAATATTCAAAATGTTGATAAGGAGTTATGAATGGTGTTCAATGTCCTCCGGCGCCATGGCCACTTGGTATCTGTAGGTTCGTCCGTTGAGCGGTCTAGTCCTTCATGTGTATTCTTAATAGGGAGATTTTGATCGCTGACGGACGAGTCGGCCGCTCCGGCATCGGCAATCGAATAACCGCCACATTATTCTCGTGGATTGTGTCGTCGACAATAATAAAGAGATTGTCAACGTCGACAGTTGACTTTGTATCTCTTTCTTTCACAATCAAATTCTGAAACCAAGAAGAACTGCGTCAAACAAAAATGTTTAACTTGAATTTAAAAAATTATTACAATTTTTCAAA
>JAGFPH010003494.1:124574-135984 GCA_018207615.1 Philaenus spumarius
ACTGAAAGGGGGCACTACAAAATCCCAAAACAACCCCCGTCTCCTTCGTATCACCCCCAACTTAAAAATGTGTAATGGCCTCTGACAAATTAGTTATTTTGTAAGTTATTTTCTAGAATTTTATAAAGATAGGTTATAACTTTATTAAAAAAATAATTTGCTAGTAAGCCCCCGTGAAAAATCACAGGCACATCAGAAATACAACATTTAAAAAAATACCATTTAAATACAACAGACTGGCCGTAATAATCTGTACTAGGTCAACAAAAAAAAATTTACATTTACAAAAAAACATTCTTTTCAAGTGAAACATGTGCCCAGAGAGTTCCACAATGGAAAAAATCAATGTAGGCCTAAGTATTTTTACTTGTCATAATTTTCCAATTTTATAAGATTTAGTAATTTTTAATTTGTTGCTATTTTAGGACATTGCTCGCAGAAATCTACGAAAAAGTTCGTAACTCGGTAGGCCTAACATATAAAGATATTTTTTAAATTCAAAAAGTCTCATAATCACAACAAATTTCTCTATTGACCCACTTGCCCCTCATTTCTCTCAATGCATTGTATAAGAATATAGAAGGAGGTGGTTCAACTTGCCCCCAGGGTGGGGCAACTGGAACAGCAAAACACAATTTTTTTATTTTTTTCATGAAGAACAATGTTTAATTTAAAAAAATTATATTCTTTCAAAAGCTAATTAGTTGTAGTTTATGTACAAAAATTTTCACAATTTTAAGTACCTATAGCCTAATAGTAACTGAGCAAAATAAGGTCAAAGTCGAATTATGCTAAAACCTGGTTCCACTTACCCCACTTCACCCTATATATATAGGAAAAAATGATAAATAGTGTAATTCTATTAAAACCTATCTAGGCCTATAGTCACGACACGTCCTCCACTAGAACCGAATTAGTAAACTTGCGCCGCTTAATCTTAACTTTGAATATCCAAATGAGCAATAATTGCATTAGCCTACAAAGTTAAAGGCAATCTGGTAATAAAAGGTGTAGCCTATTAAAAGAAATCCTGGGCGAAAGTTCACTATTCAACCCTAGGCTATAGTCACAGTATGTTTGGCTACCTGTATTCTACATTAACAGTACTAGAATGTAAAACAACTTCGTTGTCTGCAAAAATATTAGGCTAGGGTCGAATAGTTAACTTAAGTCAAATCCTTGAATAAAAGTCATCCCTTATAGTATAACTGAATGAGCAGAATGATAAGTCAGATTATCGGAACACTATGCCTAGTATTGAAACATGTAAGACAAGACAAAATACATTGGGTTCTAAATAAGTTAACGTAAAGCACAGAACCATTGTGACATCTCTAAAACAATTATTGGGTTAGTTTAAATTTTCAATTATACCTTTTCACCTGTATAAATACTTACTATACAAATTTCGTCTATCTTTTAATACCTCAGTAGAAAAAATACTAGATTATCTCAAGAAAATTTGATCAACGGCACTCGACGCACACAAACAATATACAATAGCGGATAACAAAATGGCGTAATCACGTAATGGCCATGGCGATAGCAGGATAGCACTAGGACTTGGTCCGACAAAGAGACAATCCCACAATGCAACAACTGGAACCGGTGATGCCTTGATTGCGCTTTCACATTTGAGAGAGTTAAGTGTTTTTTGCTTTTTTTTTTTGACACCTATATTATTAATCTGAAATTGTTTACCCATGAGAGGATTTAATATGACATTCAAAATTGATCAAATAAATCGTCCATCATCATTTTAACGCATAAATAATTTTACTGAATTTATTCAAAGCTTAGAAAATAATTTATAGATCTAAAAGAATAAGAAAAAAGTACAAATTTTATTAAATTACATTGTTAGAAATAGGATATACTAGTAAACCCCCGTGAACAATCAAAGGCGGATTAATTAGATACACATCAGAAATACATCATTTATTTATACAAAATAGGCTTCTATCTTTGATTATGAGCCATCTATATATTATGGACCTTGATTATATAAACTTTCTAAAATATAAATAATCAAATCTACTATTTAAAAACAACAGACTTTATCTAGGCCTACCTACCTCTACCTATACTAACGGGGATTTTTTACACGATAAATGAGTACAATTATAAGGATTATAAAACTGTAGGCCTATTTAATTTGTTAAAATTTTGTATTTATGTACGTTATTATAAATTTAAAGAAAGATACAAATATTATCTTTTAATTACTTTCTATTTCATATTTATAGATCAAACGATTTCAAAGTTATTAATATTATAGTGAAGAAAATGTATAACCGAATATGTATATGTATCTACGAAGATGTACGAATATTTCCGAAGTTAAAGGAAAAGGTATTTCTTTTTTAAATTTGTATAAACGAATATTTTGATGATAAAAGGTTGTATTTATATACAGTTTATAACCTCAAAGCAAATATTATAATGTATTATAACATACATTAGTTCTATAACTCATATAAAAAAAATCAACTTTGTAAGAAATTATGATTGAAGTTGTAAACATAACCCCAAAGTATAATCTACACTGGGTTTGTTAAGTATTTCAGATAATAGGTGAAATCAGCTGTTATATGTTCTACTCACGTACGCACGTATGTAGTACCTTTGATTATGGACGTATGTATAATCAAGGGTAGTACTTACTTACGTTGTTACGTACACCCGTTTTTATAGAGTTGATTACAACTAATATCTATTAGCTCTAGCCTAACATCGCTGCCTACCAAATACGCAAACATATGATCAATTTAAACACTTAACATCTTATACAACATAGGTACGGTACGTGGTACGTGTTAAAATCTGATAGCAAAAGCAATTTTTTCTTGTTTGTTGCCTATTTTATAGGAGGGCTCGGAATTTCTTATGTTGTAACGTCTTATTTCTGTTTGTTGTACCTTTCAAGCGTATGGTTTAATTTGAAATAATCTGCTGTTTGCGTGACCCAATCTAAGTCTGCAAATAGTTATAATATCCGACCTATTAAATTTGCAATATTTGAACCATGGTGTACTATTAAAATCATAAGGAGTCTCTTGTATGCTGTTATAGCCTATCCATGGGCGTCATCAGCAGTTTTTTATTGATGGGACACATTCCGGGGCGTCAGTTGAAAGGGAGGTCCGGGAATGTTGAAAATATTACTTCTCAAAACATCGTTTTTATGCATTTCTGAGGTGAAAACGAGAGTAGGCTATTTAATGTTTTTTTAAATTTTCTTCTTCTTTTATTCGCTTCATAATTACGGTATTTGAAAATTTCTCACTATTTAATTATGCACAAGAATTGTAAGCACAAGCACGTAAAAATTTTGTTCACACCGATTAGGATAGTACGGTAAGCGCAACTAAAATGTAAGGTACAACATTTCAACTCAATTTACTAGGCTATTAATTTAAATATTGTCTAAGAAAATAACAAAACCACAGAATATTACAAATAACAACTAAAAATTACCCTATTTATTGTCCAAAATTATTAGTTTTAGGCCTATACTAGAATAACAACATTAAATGTCTTTAATGTTTAAAGATTGGTAGAGCAACGAAAAATCTCAATCTCGGGTAAAGGTTAGTGCCGTCTTTTCCCAAAAGAAACAATATAAAATAACATAAAGAAAATAAATCTGGTAAAGAACTGTTCAACAAAAATTAATTAAGAAAAATTAAATTATTGAAAATATAAAGATGGTATATGATATTAAAATGAGTAGAACAAAGTATGTATGCATATAAGTTTATAATACAACGCAAAACAATCGTTCACGCACAAAAAGTTAGGACTATTAAACACATGAAGAGGAAAGTGTTTACAATATTAAAATTGTTCTGATTAAATTCAAAGTTTATGACTATTACGAGTTCATATTCAAAATGATTAATTATTTTAAATAAGGTTAGAAAATATAGAAAGATCTCACCAAATTTTAATATCTTCTAGACCCTGACTTGCATCGGATCTTTAATTTCAAATGTGTATACTTAATCGCTTGTTACTCATTCAATATCCTCCCAATGATACTTCAAATATAATCGTTTTTCTTCTATAAAATATTCCACCGCTTCAAACATAATGTTTTCAGTTTAAAGGGTTTTACAAGAATAATACAAATTTAGGCTTCATTTATTGAAGAGAAAACTTATTTTTCTTCACTATTTCTTCTTTCTTCTTTGGTTGATTATGAATGTATAGCCTATGCATGTTAAAAAAAAAGAAATGTAATGCTATTTCATTATAATTTGGATATGATTCTTTAAATTTTAATGAAAATACGATAATGAATATATAAAGTATAATTACGGTACTTGAACAAAATACACGAAAAACTCCTTCTTACTTTTATAGTCTACCATTTAGTCTTTATACTCGTTGTTTATTGCCTAAAATATTCATTTGTAATTTATAAAATGCAGCTGATTACATAGACCAATATTGGGTGGGTTCGTGACGATACGCGAATTCGTGCCGTGACGAGCGCAGATGTTTTTTGTCAATCCCGACTATTTTACATTAAGTTTTTGTATTTTCCTAATTTATTTACTTTATCACATTAGTACTAAAGACCTTTTATATATAATAAAATTCATTCTTTTTATAGGCCGTCTTGTTTTTTCCATTTAGACGTTATTTCTCTCGCCTTACCGGTTTATTCCGGTAGTTGATCTTGATCATCACCGCTAAGTGTCGTGGGTATCAATTATTTCTCGATCGTAATTATTTAAACGAAAAATACAAAATCTTGGTTCTTCCTGAATTGATTAATTTTCTATATTTTGTTTATTAATATTTTGAATTGTTACAAAGTTTATGTTTAACTGAACTCTGCTGTTGAGTGACAAGTGGAGTGAGAAGCAGACCGAATGAGGAAATGTCGGTGCATGTCTCCATGTCTGCTACCCCGTTTCCGCCTACATCAGCTTCGCGTCCTTTCGCGTGTTGTTTTTATGATTACCTTATGTCATTTTGTTACCTTTAGGCTGGTTTTATGCAAGGAGTTTGGCGTCGCGCGACAGACGCGCCGCGTTCCTAGTTCTATTGAATGAAATGGGAGCATTTATGCACAATGCGCCAAAATTTGTGTCGCCGGATGAAAGCTGGGTCCCTAGATACCGGCGACAGATATTAAAAACGCGGTTCCGAGACTGTCGAGCGTTCACTCCAAATACATTGAATCAAATTGGTGCATGCAGGGCGTTCAGCGTCTCGCGACAGAGCAGTGGACAGGTTTCTGCTCTTCTTAGAATCCATGGGTGCGGAAGGTTCTATTGTTCTATACATTGTTTCCATTTTCTTTTAAGGTGTTTTTTTTTAGTTTTAGTAATTAATTATTTCTGTAGGCCTAACCAGCAATTATTTCTTGTCAGATAAACCAAATAAGGATAGTTAATTAACTTTTGCTATCTGTTATTTTGTTATTTTCCAGTTTATAACAAAACGAACAACTATTGTTAATGTTAATTATTATGACTTAGTAAAATTGTTTTTTAGTGCTTTTTGTTTATTAGGTATATCACATGTTATTATTTAGTGTCTCCTAAACTAATAAATAACTTTTGTGTTTGTAGCTAGTATTAACAATTTATAATAAACGTGTATTTTAATTAATTATTGTTTTATTATTATTTGAATTATTTAAATAACTAATTACTGTAGTTAAAATTATTCTGATAAGTTGAAATGAGTTTTTAAATGGAGCATCTTATTTACTGAAAAGTAATATCAAATCACATCTGTCAGAATCAATGTTTACAAATTATATAGGTACATAACAACAAACATTGTACAGTTCATATATATTTTCATAAATTATTATAGGCCTACATGTTATTTGATACAATTAGCCTGATTACATATATAACCTTCAGAACGTACCACTAGTATAATGGAAACTTTGAAAAGGCTGTATGTATTTATGCTTTTGTTTATAAAGTTGACTTTCTCTTTAGATAAACACATTTTCAAAAGTTAACAAAAAATCTCTTTGATTTTACATTGTCACTACATTACAATCAGTATTGTAGGTTCCAATATTAGGCCTACAATCAGAATTATCTCTTCATAGCACCATCGTCAGGTTGAAAACAATTTGAAAATACAAACATAGCACACAAAACATAAACCGGCAATAATTAAAAATATTTGAATATTATTTTGTTCAGCAGTCAGCTCTACGACCTCCACAACTACTGCATTGTATCAGCAATCCTGTTTAGGAAGGTGTCAGTAAAAAAACACGTGAACAAACTGTGACCGAAATGTCATACACGCGCCTCGAGCAAACGCGCGACAGTCAACATGGTGAAAATGCGGAACGCACCAAGTTCCGAGTTTTTCTGGAATGTGTGACACAAAATGCCTTGCATAAAACCAGCATAACTTATTAAATAGTAATAAATAGTAACAGTAATAATGATGATAAATAATAATAATTAATAATAAAAAATATATAAAGAAAAGTAAAATTGTATAGAGTATTTTAAAGTTCATTATATTTAGAAAATTTTTTTACATGTCAGATATTGAGTGGGACGTAATACAAACCTCAGATATGGGGGGGGGGGGCAAGGGGGGTTACACCAAAAACCTTAACCATTTTCATTATTTATCTTCTTTAATGTATTTGTGTGTGTGGTTTTATTTTTTTATTTGCAATATAGTCATTAACTGGTACAATAAAATCTTGGCATATACAGGTACTATTATTATTTTATTATTTATTATACACGTACAATATTATTTTGTTGTGTAGCGTGATGAGCTAGATTGTCTACGTAGATTGTCCTATTCATTATTTTTAGTTCCCAAATGGCCCGGAACCCATTGAATTGTTAGATATATATTTGCAGCAAAGGGTAATCTCTGCTATTATGACATACGTTAGGTCTTCTCCTTTGCAATATGTATATGTACTTTGGATACCTAAAATTGCGGCTTATGAATCTGAGCAGATAATGTAATGATTGTGATTTATTGTTTTAATTATTTGTAAGGCTTTGTAAATAGAGTATAGCCTAGTTTGTTCTGCTGTATGACTGGACGTAATGGAGTTTATCCTGAATTTATTATAAGTCGTGTAAACGTGAAGCCAGTCCCAAAAAGGTTAAAATAGACCCTTTTTTGAAAAAATCCATTTATCCGAATGGGGTCCAGTACCAATTGATTCGGATAACTGGAGTTCTACTGTAATTTTTGGTATCGTATGAATTTGTGACATCAGCTGTGCAGGCCTACCAGCCTACCAAACAAATTGAGAAACATGATTCCAAATAAATTTATATTATTTTTTCCCAGTACCGGTACGTCACACTAATTTACTGTTGACTTTAATGAGTACTGCGGTTTCGGGCTGTCAGCCCATCATCAAGTTTTTAGTAGGAATTGTTCCATACGGAGCTCAATAATATTTAAAACAAACATGAATACAGACCATATGTAACAATATACACAACAAAACATGTTAACACAAATACACATATACAAACATTTTAAAACACACGATATCGGTCAGTGCGCACTCTGTATGGAACGATCTCTACTAAAAAATATACGATTTGGGTTCACGTAGTCCAAAACTGCAGTAATCATTGAAATCAACAGTGGATTAGTGTGATGTACCGGAAAAAGATAATATAAATTTATTTATAAATTTCTGCTAATCCGTAGGCTACAAAGTTAAAACTGAAAATATGATTCCAGGTTTTTAGTTTTATTTCTATTCTATGTGCTTGTACGTAGTAATGATTGTATCATGTACTGTTTTATTAATTTAATAATATTTATTTGTAAATAATAGTGAAAAAAAGATGAGTGTTATCTTGTAATTATTAGATGAAAATAATATTATCAACTTTTTGTTTGAAGATATACCTGATCATGCTCAGTGATCTGAATTAGACGAGAGTGATTGTGAAAATGAAACTAGTGCTACTTCAGTTAATTTTGATTTAGTTTTCCAAAATATTTTGAAACGAAACCTTGATGCATTGGCGGATCCAGGGGGGGCTGTGGGGGCTGCAGCCCCCCCCCTTTGGGTTATTTTATTTTTGTTTAGTCGTCTAAGTGGCAGACTGCTCAATTGAAATTAATTTGTCTCAGACAACACAACTTGTATCGAATATTTCACCCACTATTGGAATCTCAATAAAACAAAAACCATTGGAAAGAAAATGTTTTAAACTTCAATTTTTGTATTTACAAATTTCTTCTAAAAAGTATATTTACATAAGTAATCATCGTTGTAAAATTGTAGTTGCCTAAATCAATATTGATGCCGCGCTAGAAAGCATAAGGAAATGACTCAAACTCGTCACTTTTTAAAGGCACATAATCGTTAGACAGACTTGTTTTGAGAAGAAGATAAGGACACCACTGGATTTGTCAAGATTTTAACTGTCTTCCACGATCTAATCATTCTCCACTCTTATAGTTTCTTAGATATGAATTTGTCTGTAAACCCTTGCCATTGGACAGTTTTCAAAAAATGAGAAAGCACATTTTACAATCGATGTGTATCTATTACAAATCTATAATCTATATGCAGTATTCGTATAATAGTTTTTATATCGATATGAAGTGCAAGTTCTATATTTTCGTTTAATATAAGTAAAACCTGGTTTAGTGTTCCGAATTATTCGTGTATTTCCGTGAAATATGTACATTTTCAACGCCCTAGGTGCGTTAGCCGTTACCTTTTCATGTCTGGCTGGAACTACATACTATAAGTTTGTGAGAATTTTGTTTAGTTGTTGTAATTTAGTGGAATAAGTTTTTAGAATAAATATATTTAACATTTTCAAGTACAGTACAACTTTGTTAAATTGGACCAGCCGGAACAACGGCCGATCCGACATAACGAAAAACCGTGTTACCCGGAGAAAGAGCATAAATCATAAAAAAATGAAAATACACTGAATACTTAACAATATTTTCCTTTATTACGGAGAAAAACACTATAAAAATATTAACTGGTCACAATAAAACGAAAAACACTTCTGTGGACTGTCTACTTTTTGGGGAAAAAGCTTGTAAGTTTCTGTTGCGTCAACTTCGAGTAACGTTTACGTGCCGCACGGCAAACAAACTCGACGGAAACACGATCACCGAGCAGTACGCTACGATTATGCGCTCGTATAAAACAATAGCGCTACCAAAATGCATATTTTTATTTATTGCAAACCGGTCCGGGTTACCCGGAGATCCGAAAACGAGGTTGAACTGTAGGCCTATACAGTTCAATTTTAGATGATTCTCTACAATTTGTTATAATAAAACTTTATTTTTGGGTAAAGCATATAATCCTTAATTCCTATTCAAAATGGGTGATCGTGAAATAGTCTAGAAAGACGTTTTCAAGCCCTGTATTCCAAAAAATTATTCTGTATCCCCCCCGAGACAGCCCCCTCCTTGAAAACCGGCTGGATCCGCCCATGCCTTGATGTAGCCAACGTTGATGTTGATATAATTGAAGAAAAACAGGAATTACTAACAATAGATTTTTTTTTTTTTGGGGGGGTTTAAAGGCGAAAAACCTGGGTGGTTATCATCGCCTATAACTAACAATAGAAAAAGAATCATTTGGCCTACCGGGAACTTCAAAAGATGTTCACAAACCTTCTTAAAGGACGGTTAAATAACAAAGTAAAGAGATCTTCAATTTTAGAAACTATGCCTACTACTTCAGAACACAGTACAATCGACAGAAAGTGGAAGAAACGTGAACAACAAACTAACAATTAATCCTGAATAAGTGAAGATATTGATATTGTTATGTTATTATAATGCATTATGTTTTGTCACAATTATTTGAAAAAACCAAAATTAATTAATTTGCTAAGTTTTAAATTTATAAATTGGCCACCTAAACTGCTCACACTTATACTTATAAATAAAATATACATAGCCAGTAGCAGGCTACATTAAAATAGGTGACAAGTTTGGCTAAAATTAATTGTAAAAAACCTTTGGCTCCCGACGTCCGATTTTTCATTAAAAAATCAAAAATAATTATTTTTGTTAATATTTTATATCAATCTACTATAAAGGAATAGTTCTTTCCATTTCAGATATGATATAGCATACAAAATCGATTTAAATTTGAGGATGAATGAAAGTAGTGTTCCCCCATATGTCGTAGGTTGATTCATTTATAACAAAGAATATCTCTCACTTGTATACATCCATTGAATCTAGCTTCGATGGGTCGTCTGACCATTCGCCTATTATTCTTACTGTTGGTACAAGGATTCTAACTCAAAATAGTGAATATGAGTCTCTCTTCAACTGTAGAACTGATTGGGATTCCTTCAGGGACAGTCTGGATGGAGCCGTGAATCTCAGTGTTCCCTTAAATGGTGCTGATGACATTGACCAGGCTTGCGTATACATTACCAATCTTATCCAAGTCGCAGCGTGGACTAATTCCCCTGAGTTGAATAACAGGCAACCTGGGGTAATGGTTTCCTCAATTATTAGGGATAAAATCAAAGAAAAACGTAGATTACGAAGACTTTGGCAGCTATCTCACCACCCGCTTGACAAAAAGCTACTAAATCGTGCATCTAAAGAGCTAAAACAGTTGCTTGTTGAATCCGCTAACGCAACTCTCAAGGATAAGCTGGAACATATGTCACCCTCAGCCCATGGTGAATACTTATTGTGGAGGGCTACAAAAAATTACAAGAAGCCTCAGAAATCTTTTCCTCCTGTCAGAGCAGGAACTTCTTGGGCACATACTGACTCTGAGAAGGCCGAAGCTTTTGCTGCTCACCTCTCTTCAGTCTTTAGACCCAATGATTCAATTGACAATATAGATCCTGAAATTGCTAATGTCTTAGGCCAAGACCTCCAACTGTGCCTACCAATAAGGCCCATTACACTCAAAGAACTTCGTAGAACAGTAGCTGCGCTGGAGGATAAGGCCCCGGGTTTTGACCTGATTACCCCGAAAGTACTAAAAGAACTTCCCGGGAAGTGTTTTGTGTTCTTGTTACGTATTTTAATTCAATACTTAGGCTTTCCTACTTTCCGTCTATATGGAAGGTTTCACAGATAGTCATGATTCACAAACTTAGAAAATCACCCAGTGATATCGCCCCATTAGCCTCACTCCTGTGCTGTCGAAAGTGTGGGAAAGATTATTTTTGCCAAGAATCATGCAGAGGCATTCTGCAAATAACTGCCCTCCCCCTCACATCAGTCCCAGCATGCGTAATACATTGACTTTTAATTCATTATTTTTTATCACTTTAATATAAATTACTAATATTTATTGTATCATTGTAGCCTATGCTTTTCTTATAACTTTTTGGGTGAAGATATAGGTACTATTCAAAACTCTTCTTTACCAAACAATTAGATATTACTATTATAATATTTAGTCTGGTATTCTATT
>JAGFPH010003495.1:17988-28722 GCA_018207615.1 Philaenus spumarius
AAAAAATATAAATTTTAAAAGATAATAATGTCCAATGATTCCCAACTTGTTGGGAGTATTCAGAAATAATCGTGTAACTTGGATGTCATAAAAAACCCAAAATATTTATAATTCGATCACGCAGCTGAGACCTGACGCGAGTTAAGGGAATTTATAAAATTGATTTTATGTGTTTTAAGGTTTCAACCAGCTATTTGGGAAATTGGTCTACTCGCGAGGGATCTGAATAGCTTCCTCCAGCCCTGGCTGATTTGTTCCAATCGCTAGTTAAATCGACTTCGGATTGTGGACTCAAAATGGGCAGAATAATCTTCTAAATATGTTTTTTCGGATGAAACCCCGAAAAGGTTTCATTCTAGTACGAAGAACCTAAAACAAAATTTAATTCCGGTCAAAAAACGTTCTCCTGGTTGTTGGATTTTTTGGCTAACAAAATCGTCGTAGCGACTTGGAAAGCCTATGTGTATACCAAATTCGGATCAAATCAGACGTAAAATGCGGCTGTTTGAGTTCGAAAAAAGTAAATGTGTGAAGTCGTGGGACCTCCGTCAGGAAGTCCATCACGCCTTTTCTTCAGTTCTTTTACCAGCCTTAACTGCGGTAGCATACACACACAATTTTAATCTTTCAATTGCCGTTTATTATAAGTTTGTTTTTTATACAAATATTTAATGTTTTCATAGGTTGAATGTTATTATAATAAAGGTTTAGAATTAATTATTACATCAAAGCCAAATTGGTAAACACATTTAAATGTCCATTCATTGTAAATATATTCAATAAAGATAAAATATTGGCCCCATCAGTCTAGCTCTAACCTAAAATGATTGTGTGTATGTTTAATATATTTTATCTGTCGTAAGGGTACACATATACAATCATTTTAGGTTAGGCCTAGTCTTAAAATTACTTTCTAGGCCTAACACAAAATTATTGTATGCATGTTGCCGTTAAGGCAGGTAAAATAAATTAAATATAAACACAATAATTTTAGGTTAGGCTTAGACTGATGAACCAACATTTAAGGATTATTGAATGTATTTCAGCGTTTAAAGATAATATCTGATTTAACTGCTACCGCAACGTTAAGTAAATTCGTTCCAACTATATAAGGTTTATAATGACCCCCGAAAACGTGTTCTAGGGACCATGATCGGTGCTCATTTACTACTTAGGGACTCATCATAAGTGTCACTGCAATAGCTCATCTTTCCTATGGATATTCTCTAATAAACGCAATATGAGTAATTCAGCTTTAAACATTTGGTGATCCTATTGAGACATATTTCTGGAGGCCTGTTTTCATGCGCTATTTTAAATGAAATAAACGGTACCAGGAACTGGCACATACTTTCTCACAAACATATTTAAATTATTAAACAGATTCACGGTGACTTGTAGGGTGGGGTAGGAGAGGTGATTTTGTATTAAATTTGTTTTCCCATAAAAATCCATAAAATAACGGAAAAACCAACTTTTCTCAAAAACGGCTACAACGATTTTGATTAAAATTTTACAGTTTATAGTACTTTAGGTCCCTAATAAACTATAAAATTTTAATCAAAATCGTTAGAGCCGTTTTTGAGAAAAGTTTATTTTTCCGTTATTTTAAGGGTTTTTATGGGAAAATTACGCCTGGAGATACCGTGGATTAGTACCTCCATACCAAATTTCATCAAAATCGGATGACTGGTTTAGTTTCTAGGTCTGATAACATCCACACAGACACACATACACACAGACACACATACACACAGACACACATACACACAGACACACATACAGACACACACACAGACATCACTCCGAAAATCACTTTTTTAGGTTCAGGGGGGCCCAAAACGGATATTTCCACCAAAAACTCAAACTCGAAAATTTTGACGAATACAATACTTTCTCCATATACTATGGTATAGGGGGAGAAAGTAAAAGTATGATATAAATCATCATTTGACAAGCTTTGAAAAGTGGCAGGCAGTTTATTGAAATGTTTGACTCATAAAGCTAAATGATAATTCTTGGATTTATTCAATCTATGTCTTGGTTGTTCAAGATACGACCAAATCTGTAATCATGAATTATGCTTCTAACTGTATACATACGTCAGTTATTCTTTACATCTAACCCTACATCAAACATATACTGTATTAACAATTGAAATACCAGTTTCAACAAACGACGGCTTGCAATGTTCTTATTTATCTGAGTTTGTTAATATTCTCAGAGCTTTTTTTTAAGAATTAAAATTTTGTGTCCATTTCCCCAGATAAGAAGTCCATATCTTATAACAATTTCAAAGAAAGCAAAGTATGCCATTTTTTTAATATTCAAAAGTTACTTGCTCTTAAGGTTAAGAGTTGACCTTTTACTTTTTATATTTATAGTCTAAATGAGTAGAAATTATTTTATTTTTTTATTTTTGAACCTTTATACCACATAGTGTTAAAATTGGCGTGCGAAGCACGCAATGCACTATGTATTGAAAAAACTCCCAATACGGAGTTGGCGTACAATGCACTGTGCGTCGGCCGCTTCTCATAGTGTTCAGTGTCAAGCTCACACGTGCGTCCTTAGCAGTGAACGCCTCATACCCCGGTCTAAACCCCCCGCCCCCCAAAGAAAATATATGTTCATCTTCGCGGGGTCGAATTATGTTTACATTTAAATAATCCTTTAATCGTGCAATTAATTACCGAACAAATTGAAAGTGTGTTCAACTAAAACTTTCCACGGAACACCAAGCAGTAACAAGCACATCTTTGTAACTATTTAGTTGATTATATTTTCAATCAATAATCAGGTAACTTCAGTCTATAATCGTTAAATAATATCAAATTTAATTGAATGTGGCAAAACAAAATTGATTACTTTCAAGTTTTAAATACAAATTCAATTTCCACAACATCCACCATTAGATAAGGTAGTGGGACACTGAAGCGGTCGTGGAAAATTAAATTCTTCCGATCTACTTTCTAAAACACTTAATTCGTCAACAATCCAAGTAGTGTTGCGGAAATAAAAGTTACAATAGAAAGTAGAAATTGTTCCCCATGGAATTTAAAGGTTAATTGTATTTCAAATAAAAGAAAAAGACTCATTAAATATACATGAAACCTCTGCAAAACGGGTTCAGGACAATGTGTTGAACACCGAGGTGAAAGGCTCGTGCCCTTGGCAGGCACTCGATGCACTTCTTACTTGATGAATTAAAACATGTAGGAATTATACTTATACTGTACAGGGTGGTTCAGAACTATATGGCAAGTCTCGGTAGCTCATTCTATAGCTAAAAATAAGAAAACAAAATTCATACAAACACAGGCCAGAAAACGCTTTGTTTCACAGATAACCACCACTTTTTTACTTTCCTTACCCTATACTAGGTAAGGTAAGTATTGCGATCGACCCAAAAATTCGATGTCGAGTTTTCATAATATCTTTACGTTTCAAGGCCCCCTGAGTCCAAAAAATGCATTTTTTTCAATTGGTCTGTCTGTGTGTCTGTGTGTGTGTGTGTCCGGAGTGCACAGGGCAAACGGCTGGACGGATCGAACTGAAATTTACAGGATATCTTCAAACATGTAAACAATTAAACCCATGTAAATTTGAAGCAAATCGGAGGTGGTGACTTACCGTGGGAGCAGTTTTTAGCACATTTTTGGAATTTACTCCAAATTCCCTCTAACGATTTTGATTAAACTTTGCTAACATACTCTACTCCGACCCCCTTAACACCCTATGTACGCGAAAGACCGTTAAAAATTCGTTGAAAAACGTTATTACAAAAACCAAGTTATTTTGTTTTTATCTCTGAAATGGCTGCTCCTATCGACTTGAAAATGGCCTCATTCGATTCAGCGTCCAAAATAATGTCAAAAACGATACCCCACTCAACTTTTTCCATTTTTTCAAAAATTGCCCCCAAAAAGGGCGTTTTTGGGGGTAAAAATGTCTTTTTTTAAACTAGCCGTGTTTGGTATCAAATTTGACATTTTGTGAGGTTAGAAATCGATTGAGACCAAAATCAGGTCCGTGGGATTAACCGTTTTGAAGTTAGTACCGCTTTCTTCGAAACGGATACTCCTATTAACTCGAAAATGGTATCATCAATCTCTCGCTCGAGAAATTTGATAATTGATACAGCATCTATTTTGGTAAGGAAAGTTGTGTGATGTGCACACCAGATGTTTTTATAAAACAATACATATCTAGAGAAACGTTTGACTGATTTATAGTTCAAACTTGGAATGAACTTTAACCTAACAATGGTGTATCGCAAGACAAATCCTAAGCGATTATACTCAATCATACATTTCAAAATAGCGGCTGTTTGCAAATTTCGAACCTAAATTACTCAAAAACCGTACATTTTAACAAAACATGTCAACGTCAACCTAATTTATTCCCTATCGGATGGTGTAAAACTATCAAAACAATCGGATGAAGGATAATAGCTAAGTTAAAGATAAGTACCAGGAGACCGAGCTAAAGCTCGATTATAAGCAGGGCTATGATTTCAATAACTATTATTGCAAATTTCCGTGAACATCGTTTAGGTTAGGCCTATAACATTAAACAACTAAATAAAGGGTATGTTTATTTAGCAGAAGTATTCGTTGCCATGGTAACTATAAATAGATACAACATTAGGCTTACCTCTAATAAAATAAAGTTTAAAAGAAAACAGATGCTTATTGTAATGGCATTGAAATCATTCGCATCAGCTGTGCTTCGTTTAAAAGAAAACAGATGATTATTGTAATGACATTGAAAACAATTGCAACAGCTGTGCTTTGTATTGTTTAAAATGGACAAATTTCACTTTTTAATTTAATAAAAAGACGTAGAAAACGAATTTTCCCAGACTGGTGACCATTTCCAATCGATTTCTCGTGGCCAAAAGCCCCATATAAAATCAAAAAATCAAAAATCCTTAGACGGAGATTCCATATCCATTTAGCAGACAGACAATTATCTCTCGCTTTAGAAGATAACAGCATATGTACATACAATACCAGCTGGCCCGATCCGGTTTTGCACGGATAGACAAATCAAAGTTAAATGTATATTAACCAAAAAAATATATATCAATAAATATATTATGTACTTTGTATTTTTTATAGGGATTTTTAGTAACTTTGACCCCCCAAACCCCCCTAAAATTTCGAATTTTTTTAAAACCTTTCTTAGCTAGCACCCAGGGCCCTAGAGGAAGCTACATACCAAATTTCATTCCAATCCGATCGATGGTTTCGTTTTTAGTAATTTGTCCCCACAAACCCCCATAAAATTTCAAATCTTTTAAAAATCTTTCTTAGCTAGCACCCAGGGCCCTAGAGAAAGCTACATACCAAATTTCATTCCAACCAGTTCGGTGGTTTTTGAGATTTCGTGATGAGTGAGTCAGTGAGTGGTATTTGGATTTTATATATTATAGATTGTTGTGTTGGTATAGGATGCCGGGTTGAACAAACCAATTGTTACACAATGTCTTCACACTCAGCTGTTCTTCGGACCAATACTTTAGGAGATATCTTGAAAAAACTGAGACAAGTTCCAAAATTTCATAGTTTTTTTTTTCAAGATGGCGGCGCCCGCGTGGTAAGGGGAATTAGAAAATTTGGATTTTTCATCACTGTACCAACCTATATAACATAAAAACAAAATCGGAAGTTTGACTGGACTAATATTGGATTTCGGCATATTTCTCAAGAGGCAACTTCACAGTGTAAACTATTATAGGATTGTTGGTTTTCTGAGTTAAGGGGTTCCATACTGAAAACAGGGGTTTTCTATAATAGGCCTTTTTTAATTATGAACCATTTTTTTACATTCATTAGAACCTAAAAAATTGTTTACACTTATAGAAATTGACAAAAAATACATTTTACATACCTTTTTGAGTTTTTTGTTTTTTTTTTAGGCAAAAAATAGGTTTTTTTAAATCTCTTATAACGTTTTTACTACTGAACCAATTTGGCCGTTTGATATCACGTTTTAAAGTACGTATATAAAAAGCACTAACTTTTTTTGTATAGTCATATTATTACCACTAAAAGTTTAGTCGTTATGACCTTACACAAAAATATGTATATAAAACGAATTTTTGATTTACAATATTTTGAAAAAATACTCATGTATTTGTCCTAGAGGAATAAGAATACCCAAAAAGTTGCATTATAAGCTTCTAAAGATGTGGTAAAAATTCCATCACTGTAGCTTTAGCAGTTAAAAAGTTATAAGAACTTTTGTGTAAAAAATATCAATATTGAAAAGTTGCGGGAAATCGCGTTTAAAGATTCCATTTGTTATTTCAGCATCCATAGAGGGGAATAACTTGCACAACCAGTATTTGTAGTCAAGATATGTTTTACTTACATATTGGAGGCATGAAATCCTAATAATAAACATTGTTGTCTTTCTTTGCAACTTACATAAACAAAATATATCTTATGAGTCCAAATAGCAAACATAAAGAAGTTCAAACTCGACCAAAAGTAGGTGCGCGCATTGCTTTGAATAATTTTTTCACACTGATATAAAGAACTTGTATGGCATATGTTATGTTTTTCTTAAACCTTATAAACTATAGAATCAGGAAAAAAATCCTTTTTTTTCTTTTTTTTAATGGTCATTTTTCAGTAGGGACTGCTCCAGTAAACGAGAAAGCAACCAGAAACGCAAGCGCTTCTCTCTATAACCGTATCTAAACAGTGCAAATTCTTGCAACTGAGCGCTTTGACACTGCCTCATTTCAAACCATTTTATAAATCCAACTTTTGTAATCGAGTGCTAAAAAAAACTGAATATTCTTTATAAAATTTCGGATCCGGCTTGCAAATTTCTTTTCGTTATTAATTTTGTATTGTGTTAGGAAAAATATCAAACTTTGTACTTACAAAATGTCAATTACATAACAAAGGAAAAGCATTTGAAAAAATATAAAATGCAATATGGATACGTATTAAAATTTGCTTAAAATGAGACCTTGCAAACAATTTTATGATAAAAAATAAACGAAATAAATGGTTTGATATTTTACATTGCTCTTATGGGATAAAAATCCAAAATGGCCGTACCTACAGCAGACCCTTAAGTAGTTGCAAACTCGCTTACAAATATTCATAACATCTTGTTTAAAATAAATTATGTTATCACTCCATGCGATATGATGAATGACATTGTGATCTGTGCAAAACTCAAGGCACGGTAACTTTGATGAAAGAGACTTGGAAGAGTGACTTTGGACCTAACCTTAGTTTGAAATTAGGACATCGCATTGTGAGCTGAATCCTTTGTTCCGTCCGATCTATTGATGTCGGCTTTGCTGCAACTTGCAATTTATTTTGGTCACATCGTGAAGGAATGCGCAGACGACGGTTTTGCGTCGCGGCTAAATATTCGGCTTATTCCCAGTACAACTTGGTTAACTCTCGTTAGCACATACGAATAATGTAGACAACCTCAGCTGTGATTTAATTTCAATTTATTAATTAGTGGTCTGTAATTTTGAAGCAAATTTGTTAAAAGACATTTTTTAATATTTAAAAAAACATTTTTTTTAAATAGTGGCTTTTCCTAAAAAATACCACTAAAAATTAAAAACAAATATTTATAATAAAACCCCATAATGCATGTTTATAAAAGCATGGGGGGTGCTAATTAATTAACGCTTTTAAGAGCGCGCCCATGTTAGAAAAATCGCATTTGGCGCCTCTTACAAATTTCCTAAATTTAGCGCTCATGTTTTTTTTTTAGCCATGTGTATAGAATTTTATTATAAATTATTTTAAAATTTTTAGTTATTTTTTTAACTTTTTTTAGGAAAAGCTAAATATTTTCGAAGTGATAACTTCTATTGGCCCGTTGGTCACTTTCGCTTGACTATGTTTCTGAAATCTCGCGTCACGCAACTTTTTGCGTAGACACAAGTCAGAGCGTGGAGAGGGTGTATATTGTACATCGGTGAGGGTTTTAACGGGTTTTATTTGGCCGTTTGGATACTTTTAGTATCATTTGAATACATTAACAGTTAATTTGAATAAGTCCAAATATAACTTAAAATCATTGTCTTATTTTTTAATAGTACTAAAATTTCTGTTATAAATATTTCGTCACCTCTTTTCACTTGATTTACTATATACGTAGAAAGTGACTCGTGATATAGATAAGAGTGTTGAATTTTCTTTGTTGGATTCGTTAATACAGAAAGTCGGTAAGTAGGCCTACATTGACAGTTACAATTAGGCTATGTTTATTATTATTTGAGGATTTCCCATTACTTTTTTAAATGTAAAATGTATAACCTTTGATTGCGCATTTTTAAATCTGATAGACAAAAAGGAAATCATAAAAAAATTTTGAAAAATTTTAAATTTTTAAGATAATTAACAATTTTTAAGATAATTAACAATTTTAAATAATTAACAATTTCGAAAATTTCTAAACTCTGGGAAATTTAAAACCACATTACATGTTTTTAGTCAAAGCTAGAGCTTTACTCTATTTTGAATTAAACAAATGGAATATGGTCAATTTTCATACTGATTATTTATAATTTTATATAATTAGATTATATACTCGCTTATAATGGAATAAACATGTGTAATCTATAATGTGAGAAAATATATTGTTCTGGAGATTTACAGATAACTGAAAATATACTTAAATTACTTACATACAATTTGTAGATGTTAAGAATAATTTGTTATTTGAAAAATTAATTATGCTATTTCAAAATATGATTAATATTTTTTGACAATATATTGACTAGTGTAATTTGTTGACCTTTATTATCCTCTAACATTAATAATGATAAAAATATAAGTCGGTCATAGAAGTTATCACTTCCAACTTGTGGTCTTAAGCACACCCAATGTTTTTTTTAACCATGCACGTTTTTATTGCAAGGAAGGCACGGTCTTTATATTTAAATGCATTTAATAAAACTGATTTTAATTATATTTATACAAATTAAAAACAAATGCAATAACATTTAATTATATGGTAGAATTTAATTTTTAGATGACATGTATAAAAAAAAGTATGGGGCGTTTATTTTTGAAACGTCATCGATATATGACAGATCGAATCAGGTGTATCAATGCACATTATTTATTATTCCTGTAATAACAACTCAAAAGTAAAAGTATAAGTTGTAAACATAACCTTAAAAGCTTCACATAGTTGTTGATGGATGAAAACAGCTGTTTTATTTTAACGAATCTAACCTTGCGCATGTGCTATTGGGTAACCGGTAACAGTGGACAGTATCAAAGTGAGTTAAAAAAAAGCATATAAATATAAAAAATCCTGTGCTTAAGACTACACGGGAGAAGTGTAAATTTTTAACACAACTTACGAAATGAGGAAGCACAATGTCCACTTCAGAGGTATTACTAAGTAAACTATTTTAACACAATTTACGAAATGAGGAAGCACAATGCCCATTTCAGAGGTATTACTAAGTAAACTATTTTAACACAATTTATGAAATGAGGAAACACAATGTCCGTTTCAGAGGTATTACCAAGTAAACTATTTTAACACAATTTTTGAAATGAGGAAGCACAATGTTCAATGAAATTACAAGTGAAAAAACATGGACCAAGACCGGGATTTGAACCCAGGACCATTGCCTTTCCGTGGCAATACTCTTTCTTCCAACTGAGCTATCCTGATCCTCCAGTTATTGGTCGATGTTATCTCACTTGTACGGTTCTACTGCATTTATGAATTAATAGACTGATTTATCAGGTAATTTATTACACATTAAAAATAATAATAAGTATCACCACTGTAGGCTGCAAAAAGAATTAAGATTGTTTTTAATGTCGCAATGCGAGGTATTCTATTCATTTACAAATGCAGTAGAACCGTACAAGTGAGATAACATCGACCAATATCTGGAGGATCAGGATAGCTCATTGTTAGAGTATTGCCACGGAAAGGCAAAGGTCCTGGGTTCAAATCCCGGTCTTGGTCCATGTTTTTTCACTTGTAATTTCATTATATTAACCCTCGCTGAGGAAGCGGGAAAGCAGGTAATTTATTACAAATTAAAAATAACACAATGTTCATTTCAGAGGTATTACCAAGTAAACTATATACTCTACTATACACTTATGTGTACTATATAATATAGTAGAGCGTTACAGAAAAGAGCGTTTCCGAAAATGCGTGACGGTAAAATCCGGTTCACCGGTTCACCGCCAGCAAACATTTTTTGGATGCGGTGCGCCTATAGAATGGCATGGAACTCTTCACAAGGGGGCACTCCACCCTAAAAATCGTCAAAAACACATTTCTGTGCCATTTTTTTCTTTGCAGTTTCTTATTCACTATGTTTTTCTGAAGGGATTGATATATAAAAAGCAGGAAAAATGTTATTCTAACCCATTCAAATCTAACGATAACTAAAAGCTTGCACACAATTTTGAGTCACTAGTTCAAGGGATATAGAAAGAAAATTCAAACGATAAAAACTTACCGTGATCAAAAACTGAAAGATAAAGAAGGAAAGTCCTATGGAGCAGGAGAGTTTTAGTGTAATTCAAACATACTATGTATACTAAGTAATATAAAGAAATACACTTGCAAGATTTGCTTAGCAACTGATGTGGTGTTTGTTTTCCTTTGTGGGCTGTTTTCCGAAAATTTAATTTTTACGCGTTTTGGATCACTATACCGGGCATATCTGCGTTTTGAATCACTATGGCGAGCATATCTGCGTTT
>JAGFPH010003495.1:36790-54814 GCA_018207615.1 Philaenus spumarius
AGATATCGCCGTTAAAGATACCAACTGTAAAGATATCGCCATTAAAGGCAAGTGTTTACATGTCGTCGACTTTAGAAGATGTAGAACTGTGTCACACGACATTTGCAAATGGTTGCATTTTTGTCCCACGCATTTTTAAATGTAAACGTAATTAATTTCAGCTCATCAAGCAATGTAAAATATGCTCTTCTAGAACGTGGGTAAATAAAATAAGGAGAAAATGGAACAATATATTTTCCATGGCAGAACTGTTATGATTGCATGTCGGTATGCATAGAAAGAAATAGATTTAGATGGGTTTTGATATTTGTAGCTGCGAATATTCTGCGCGGAAACACAACCAGTGAAGGAATGTTTGTTGCGTGATGGAATGGCTAAAGGTGTTCTCGGCGCGAACATGCTTTGAGCTGTTGTAGAAGTCCGTGGAACCTGGTATTAAAAACAGAGGCCGACTTTAGATTACTTGCAATAGTGATAGAAGTTGTACTACATAGATGTCTAATAGGAATAAGAAAGAGGTAGTGCCATTACTCCACAGGAATTGGATTTCTCCCTTCCCATCTTGTCCTCACAAAGACATATGTTGTAGTTAAGGCTTGGCAGGAGTGAAAAATATTTCTGAGTTGAGCTCAGCTCTCTAAGTGGCAGAGCTGTACACTACCAGCGTTTGCTAGTTTTTTATTCTTCCGCTAGCAAATATAGGGCAGCTTCATAAAGGCTGAAAATAGAGCGTTACAGACGTAACCCTGTCTGTAAACGGTTAATAAAAGAACCCAGTCTGTAGGGATGTCCACCTTCTCTGGTCTGTTCTTCATATAAGTGTATTTCTTAAATCATTTAGTGCGGTTGAAATGTAACATACATACTAACATGAATCTACGTTTTATTTTCTCTGTATTATATAAAAGTGCCTGTCATTCACGCAAAAACTCTGGCTCTCTGCGCATGCGTCAGGATCTAGGTCATCACTACTCCCACCACCCTACCCCGATTCAAGTGCCTCTATCCTGGAAATATCCGTGATATATAAGTTCAATAATGTGTTTGCATTTGCTACGCTGCTACAGGGATTGGTGAGCGAAGCGAGCTTTGGGTGGAGCCCTTTAATTAAATATAAAAAAATGTTCGAATGAAACAGGGATAAATAATGAAATTTTCATTTAGGGAAAACTTTGTTTCCGTATTTCAATCAAATAAGACAACGGAATAATTGGAGTTGAAAAATGGAAGCAGAACGTTAAAGGTCCACTGTGTATTTGCTAATGTCCGATGGGATTTGACTTATTAGGTTAACAATTAGTAGGGAACTTTATTTCACTGGACAATGTGAAAATAACCCATCTGGATACTGATGATTTACTTGTTTTTTGTTTAACATTAATAATGACCATATATCTTGTAATTCATGAGTGTTAAAAACGTAGAATTAATAAAACACTTGTTGGGTAATTAATTGTGACAGTTGTATAAACATTTGTGTATAATTAAAGTGTTAGACTGCATCACGTTATCTACAAATTGTTATGATTGAATGTTTGGGAACATGCGTTATCAGTTTATCTTTAATGTTTGTTGATAAAATGTACAAGATTTCAAAGTATGTTCGATATAGTACGAGTAAGTATTGTGTCGTAATTTATGCTTAAGGCTCGGCGTACCCAGCCGTCATCTTGAATTTCAACTCCCATAAGGTTAATTGGGTAATAAGATTACTGAAGTAATAATGATCAGAAAATTATTCTGAATATGTCATTTTAAAGGTTAGGATATTCGAAATGTGGATATTTTTTTATTTTTATAGTTTGTTTTTAACTAAATTTGTTCTTTCACTTAACTCAAAATCAAAGTTTTTTTGCCTTATTCAATAATGCAAATATCAAAAATGTAAAAAGATCACCACATTTGAAGTTTAATTACCTTTCAGATAAAAGTAATTTCAAAAATGTTTGACCATTTTTGGCGAAAAAATTCACGTTATTGTGGAAGCATGTACGCGCCGAATTTGTGTTCCTACTCGAGTGTTTAGCCTGCACTCTGGTGGTTATCACATCAACTTGTTGCTCGCGGAGGAATACTCGACAAACAATATATCCGTTGTCGCCCGTTTACGCTGAAAGCTTTGTCGTGTGAATGAAACGCGTTAATTTCATTTACGATTTATCGTTTTGTTGGAAGCACTGCCACAGACTATAGAATTGTAAGTCTAGTCTGTGGCGCTGCGCAGACAGAAGGAAATAGCGGGGTTTTAATGATGTATTTGCAGAGTCAAAACATAGTTTACATTCGTGCTTGTCTCAATACTTTCATTCGAGTAAATTCATTAAAGTAAACTCCCGTAAGAGCGTTAAACAGGTAATAAGATTACTGGAGTAATAATGATCAGAAAATTATTCTGAATGTGTCATTTTAAAGGTTAGGACAGTCTGAATGTGGATAGCTTTTAGTTTTTAAAATTAGTTTTAACTAAATTTGTTCTTTGAGTTTTGCAATTTTTTCCTTATTGAATAATGCAAATATCAAAAATGTAAAAAGATCACAACATTCAAAGTTTAATTACCTTTAAATTAAAGTGATTTCAATAATTTTTGATAATTCTGGTGGTTATCACATCAATTTGTTGCTCGCTAAGGAAAATAATATATCCGTTAATTTTCAATCTGTGAGAGAAAGCTGTGCTTAATAACACATACTACCATACATTGTCACACATGCACATTTCAGTACATTTACAGTCAGGGTTACTAACCCTCTATTTTCCCTTTTTTATGAAGCTGTCCTATATTCGCTAGCGGAAGAATGAAAAACTAGCAAACTCAATGCTAGTAGTGTACAGCTCTGCCACTTGGAGAGCTGCGGTCAACTCAGAAATATTTTTCACTCCTGACGAGCCTTCAAACGTATTAAACTGTAATC
This sequence comes from Philaenus spumarius, assembly GCA_018207615.1. Taxonomy (NCBI): domain Eukaryota; kingdom Metazoa; phylum Arthropoda; class Insecta; order Hemiptera; family Aphrophoridae; genus Philaenus; species Philaenus spumarius. The sequence goes on from JAGFPH010003495.1 coordinate 39,704, forward strand.
TAACGTTTTGAAAAGGAAAAAAAATAGTTCGAGTCGAAAGCGCCAGCGCATAATATTTGTCTTGAGATTAGCTTATATCCTTGACCTGAGCAGTACACCATGATTCCAGGAACATTCCTAGGATAGCGTCTTCGGATACCCCTTCGTTTGCGTTTGCATGAAACAAACATTTGTGTTAACATTTGCTAACTTCTATTTGTGTCTTTGTTTGTCGTTTATTTTTCTTTTCAAATGTCAATACTAGTTGCTTAATTTTTAGTTTTTCGTATATTGTGATGTTGTTTCTTACAATGTTCAAGAGATTTTAAGTTTTACAATTTGAATTTGTGACTTTTAACATGAGACGACATAATATCATTTGATTTAAATAAAGATAAAATATTCTTTTACAAACATCTGTCCTTTAATTGCAGGTTTTACACGATGCAGAAAAATCCATTTACTACATAAAAATTCTATTAATATTCAATATTTTTATACCTAGTTAAATTATTTTGATATTATCATCACTGTTGTTAATATTGATTCGGTATCATTTATGGATTAAAAAACAGTAATGACGTTTGGGGAACATAAATCAACTCTGGTTATCCAGTTAATAAAACGGCAGGAGCATCTTATAAGCTAAGAGTTATAGTCAAGGCCGATGTTTCTCTAGTTTATTTATATTTTCGAAATATTGTAAAAAATGTTATTGAAGTTATACTTTGCGCCCATTGTAATCAGGTCACGCGTTAGGAGTAAAATCCGGAAAGTGCCTTTTTGTACCTTTCTTCGTATATTCGTATACTTTCTTATACTTCAAAACGTCGGATTGATTTGAAACTTTGCACACTTATCAAGGACCTATGGCAATACAATATTAATTTTGTTGGGTGTAGTAAGTGAGCACTGATCATGGTCCCTAGAACACGACGTGATTTTTACCCTCTTCAAAACGTCGGATTGATTTAAAACTGTGCACACTTATCAAGGACCTATGGCAATGCAATATTAATTTTGTTGGGTGTAGTAAGTGAGCGCTGATCATGGTCCCCAGACTAACTGTGACCAACCAAATAGATGCAACGATAGTATTCATAAGCGTATCTAACAAAGAAGGAAAAAATGGGATATTATTTTTAAAATATGCCTTCAGTGTTTGTTAGTGTTTTTATAAAAGAATAGGCTATCATCTAAAAAGTAGTAGGGCTACTCTAAGTTACGACTAGTTTTTCCCAAAATATATTAAATCAATAGTAGGTCTACCTGTCTATATCAGTGGATGGCCAAAGAAGTATAATTTCCACCGTCTGGTCCGACGCAGACCCAAATTTTTTTATTAATATGTGACGTAGATCTTCGTCCAGGATACCCTAGCGGTGTCCGTACGATGGTGTCTCCCTTTTCAGGTGTGCCTTCCGTCTTCGTACGCGCGCTGACAGGCTGGTAATGGTAGAGAGGGTTGTTCAAATAAGGTGGGAAGAGAGGAATTGTTTAAAAACGTTCATTTAAACATTTCAAAACCATCCCTCTGCTGGCCCGATTGTAAATACTAGCTTAAATATATAAGGCAAAATGGTTCCCTTAGAAATGAATCTACTCGCGGGCATGATCATTCCCAGACTATTTGTTGGTTCCTTCCAACTGTCCCCTATCTTAAGGGCTTGCTCCAGTAAAAGAGAAAGCAATCAGCGACTCCAGCGCTGTATAGCCGTATCTAAACATTGTAATGTCTTGCAGCTAAGCGCTTTAACATTCCCTCGTTTAAAACTATTTTATAAATCCATCTTTTTTGTAATTGCGTGGTGGAAATAAACTCAAAATTCTGTATAAAATTGCGGATCTGACTTGCGACTCACTTTTAATTACTATACATTTTTTTATTGAGTAAGGAAAAAAGTTCAAACTTGGTACTTAAAAAATGTCAATTAAGTGACACATGAACTGGATTAAAAAAAATATGAAACCCAAAACGGATGGGTATTGCGACTGTGGTTAAAATGAGACCTTACCAAAAATTTTATGATAAAAAAATAAACGAACTAAATGGTTTTAAATGTAACATTGCTCTTACGGGATAAACATCCAAGATGGCCGCCACTACAGCAGACCCTTAACTCTAAACTCTGATTTCAGCAAAATGTTTGTATATCCAGTATAGCGTGCCCACTGTGAATGTTGATCCAAAGGCCACGATGGCCGTAGTTGTTAAGGCGTCAAAGCTTTATCAATCGTCATGGCAACCATCAATGGAAGGGTTCCGGGTTCAATTCCCATTGGCCCCGAATAATTTTCTAAATGGTTTCTTAACAGACATCGTTGGCTGTGGTTCGGATTCCACGTAAAACTGTAGGTCCCGTCTTCATTAGCCTTAAGTGCAAAACAGCAGGACGTAAAAAAAAAAAACAAAAACAAAAAACAAAAGCATGTTGATCCAAACCTAACCTACACTACTATATGAATAAAATTGATCGTCCATAATTTCTAAATAAATCCAAACACTGAACACCATAGTAAATATTTATGTAATAATAATTTGAAATATAATTTTAATCTATATAAAGGCCTAACTATGTAGGCCTAACTAAGCACAAATAATCGTAATAGAAAATTCGATTCGTAAATTTAACATTTCGGTACAATTCTACTTTTATTAACACTAGCTGACCCGTGCGAATATTTCGCAAGTTCGGAGTAGGCCTACATTTACCTGATTTAACACGTTGATTTAATTCAGTTAATTAAGTTTATTTATTTACATTGGTTTATAAATAACAGTTTCCCTATACAATCTTACAGTGTAAACAATCTAACTAACAGCTGTCATGCTAGTTAAACAGATGGCGCCTTTCATTAGGAACATACAGAGTATAATATAAAAGTTTTTTAAATCAATTTTTGTTATTAAAACATGAATTTTAAGCTGTTTGTCTATTTTTCCCGTGTAGTGGTTAAGGAAAGCTTTAAAATGATGCCTCATTCATGTAATTTGATGATGTATAAAGGAAGTTATGGCGTACCGACAAAAAAATAGTCTTGAGAAATAATATATGCGATTGTTCCCAAATTTGAAAATAGTACCTGGAGACCGAGCTAAAGCTCGATTATAAGCAGGGCTATGATTTCAATAATAAATATTGGATTATTGAGTTTTGAGGTTAGGCCTATAACATTAAACAACTAAATAAAGGGTATATACAACATTAGGCTTACCTGTAATAAAAATACAGTTTAAAGTATTAACCACAATCTCAACGCTATGCCTCAGAAATAAGTCAGGCCTAAATTAAAGTATTATTTCAATATCGATTTATTCCTAGGGCCTAGTTCGCTCACGTCAATAACTACTATTATTGCAAATTTCCGTGAACATCGTTTAGGCTTACCTCTAATAAAATATATATACACAGTTTAAAAGAAAGCAGATGATTATTGTAATGGCATTGAAAACATTTGCATCAGCTGTGCTTTGTATTGTTTAAAATGGACAAATTTCACTTTTTAATTTAATAAAAAGACGTAGAAAACGAATTTTCCCAGACTGGTGACCATTTCCAATCGATTTCTCGTGGCCAAAAGCCTAATATAAAATCAAAAAATCAAAAATCCTTAGACGGAGATTCCAGATCCATTTAGCAGACAAACAATTATCTCTCGCTTTAGAAGATAAGATTTCCGATTATTTACACATACAATTAGCAAACATTCTATATACAAAATAAATTTGGAATTTATAAAATCATAAATTTAAAAAAAAAATTAAAAATTGTATGAAATAAAGTGACTCTTGCGGGTTTATCTTTGCTCTGATGTTTATTCAAAATTTCCAAAGTTACTTTGTACGCAGCCATATCTCGGATCTGTGCCCTGAAGGGAAGAAGATAGACTCGCACAGTTTTGGGGGTGGAAACAAGAGGGTGGATTATATTGTCGAAGCCTGATCACAGTGCTTTATGTTGATAGGATTTTTAAATTATGAAAGTTGTGTAACATAAATGCCAGGATTAACAAAATTTATGAATTTTAAAAGTATCAGTTTTTCACAGGCATTGAGTCACTCGTTTACATCCACAAGCATTCACATTTTTCATTGTAAGTGCTATCAGTGTACCATGTTTACTTTTATTAACAACCTCCGTCAAAGATATTTGCTTGTTTAGCAGCTTATTTTCCTTTTTATTGAAATGTTTTATACTTGACCCTGTTAAATTATTTAGTTTATATTACAAATGGACACTTATTTGTTTAACTAATTGTAAATTAAGAGAAAGGTGGAATTATATTTCAGTTATTTATTCAGCCGACTAAAATCTAAATATTTTTAAAGAGTCATTTACTACTGTTTATTTAAACTAACTAATCCTTAGACTACTGGTTCATACAGTTACCACATTGGTTACATTTCAATGGTCAAACTTTAGCGATTAATTACTTTTCAGATAATTGCTTCATCTGGTACACGTTATTTCTCGTTACACGTTATTTCACATTACATCTCTTCTCTTAAGAAAAAAACATTCCCAATCATGGAGTTTACTAGTCTTAATATATACCTCAAAATAATATACCTGAATTAGGAAGATTCAATCGTTACATCATATGCCACGTCTTTAAAGAAGCTTTTAAAAAAATCTGTAGTTTTGCATATTCCTGGTGCTTTATGTATACTCTTTAATTTGCAGTAGAATTTGGCTTTCATTGTTATATTCATAGCTATTTTCATAGTTATGAGACCATCTAAATATAGATACTGAATGTGGCAGCGACGAAAATGGTTTTTATTCAAATGAAATATAACTAGAAAGTCATCGTGAAATTTTCTTTTATAACCTCAAAGCAAATCTTATAAGGTATTATAGCTTACATCTATAGGCCTACTAATATTATAAGGAGGTAACATTTGTTTCTTTGTTTGTATGTAGGGGGTAATCTCTGGAACTACTCTACCGATTGAAAAAAAGTTTTACCAATAAAAAGCTACACTATCCCTGAGTAAAATAGGCTATAATTCATTTTGATAAAAACATTTTTTATTTCAATATTGGTAAATTTAGCAGGAAAAAATTCTTAGGTTAGGCCTAGACTGATGAACCAACACATGTATTTACATTTATTACAATAGCAACCGATTTAATAAAACAACAGATAAAACAGCTGTTTGCTCTAATATTTCCATTAACAGCTGATTTCGAACTTTGAAGCAATTATTTGTATTTATAACTTTTAGATTAGGTTTTTATTCAAGTGTAGACCTGAGCCTTGCTGCTTCTTTTAACCTTTATTATAACTGCTGTTGTAAAATATACGAAATAATTTGATTTTTTACAATACAACTTTATTGCTTTAAAGTACAGTGTACATAAGCAAGATGTTGACCATTTACAAAAATAACATATTTTATGACATTGTTCGTTCTTTTCCTTAGTTTTCTCTAATTAAAAACTTGTTTGGTGTATTTATGATACTTACAAAATTATTTCAATATAACTATAACACGAAACACAATCTCAGATACTGAAATAACACAAAATTATACAAACAACAACAATATCAGTACATTTACACATGAGTTAGTTATTTGAAGATATTTACTAAACTAATTTATTACATTAAATTCAAAATGGATTTCCTAAGTTTTAGGCTATACACAACAAAAAGGTAGACATTTTTCATGGCCTGTACTGAGTTTGAAGTTAAAATTGATTCCATATTATATAAATGATGCATACAATTGGAATTGATTTGAACATTTAACATTATTTACCATCTTAGCTTTGGGGTTATTATTAATACTACACCTTTATTATAAAGAAAACATAACATGATTATGTGTATAGAAGGTTCCAACGGGGTTGGCGTGCGGAGCTCGCAGGGGTTTCCCCTAGTTAGTTATATAACTCTTATAAAAAGAAAAAAAATCATGCCTTTATATTATTGATTGAAGTTGAAAACATAACCCCAAAGTATAATCTACGCTTGAGTTACACATGATGCGTAGGTAACTATATTATGTAGTTACTCACTAACACTCGCCTTTATAGGTGTTGATTATTGTAAACTGTATAATACCTACATTACGTTCAAAATTTAGTTTTTGTAAAAGTTGATAAATACTTTAAATTATATATTTGGTCTTTGTACATAAATATAAATAAAAAAAACTAATCGTTGTAAATAGTTCACTTTTGTTTTATTTAATAAAAACAAAAACTGAAATCCCGTTGATTACACTATTCATGAATCTGTGCTTATACAGTTTCAAAAAATCTAATAAAAATAGTTTTTATTGGTTTTTTTATTACAATTTGTCAAATCGTAATTTTCGACCCTTCTTATGGGTGAATTCATAATCAAGATGGAATTTCCTACTTAATTCATCTTCTTTGATGGTCCGATGCCAAATTCAATAGTGTTCCATTTTGATAACAAATATTCCGAAATTTTCTTGACGTCGGCAGTGTTACATGTGTTTTCCTGGTCTTCAAGTCATATACTTTGAATTCCACTTGAAACATTAGTGTAGGATATTAAAAATAAATGATATTTCGACATGACAAATAATCTGCATGCGTTTAATACAATAGCAGAAATAAATATACTTATAATTCGCATTTGTGCTAATTGTAATTGTCTATTTCTTGTTGCAGGTAATCCTTAAACCAAACGCATCGTTTGAGTAAGTAGATCTATCTCTATACATATGAATAAATTTGGAGTGTCTGTGATTTCAAAATATAAGTTTTCCCTAAGGTCATACGGTTATTCACACATTACCAAAACCTAAACACTCATTTATACATTTGTTCTGTCTGGCTGTCTATCTGTCTGTTTGTTTGTTTTCATCCATTTTTAGAGGGTTCCAAAAAGTCATGCACTTTTAGATGCACCCGCGATGCAGTTCCGCTTTCTCCCGAAACTGATCATGGGTAGACTATTTTCCCTGGCATTTTTCTGAACACGATGTAGAAAACTGCAAACTGGTGCTGTAGGCAAACATTTATATATTTTTCAGTACTTTGCCAGGACTATAAGCTGTAAATTAACAGGCACCACTATATCCAACGCCACCCTCAACTACAGTAGAGCTGTGTTGCCATGTTAACGGTAATGACGTGGGCGGGAATCATTCAATGTGACAAGCAGTGCAGTTGGTTTTTACTCAAACGTGTTACACTTTTCTTATGTGTGCAATATATTTTATTTACGGTTATATTATCTTCGAGGTAAAACTAAATACCATTGTGGAATCGTGCAACAACTACGGGGCACACACACGATCAGTTTAACTGCGCAGTTTATCACGTGTGACGTCATGTCTGAGTGGTAACTGAGGAAACTGCGCTGTTTGGCAGATTTTTGCGCAGGCTTTTGTCCTGCGCGAGGTACTCTACTTTGCACCGATAAACTGTGCAGTTAGCTCAGTTAATCGACAGTTTGCACAGTCTTGTTTAGTCGTATCATTGTATTTGGATAACCTAATAGAACTCCGATCCAATGCAATATTTCGTTCCACTGGAAATTCGACGATAGTGGCGCTATCTATTGGGGAAACGACGGAAGCTGTGTGAAACACCAATGCTACCAATGATTTCTCCCTAGCGCTACCTCGCGGCGCGATCATACACTATTTTCACGACAACCTTTTTTTGGCACACAGCCCCCGTATGCATGCATGATCTATTTTATTATTCATGATCTATGGCAAACTAGAGAAGGCTATGTCTATGGTCATATCTAGCCACGCACGTCAGCTCTTTGCTGCATTAATTGCTCTTCTGTTGTCACCGCCATATCGAAAATAATAAAAACTTCTGAATTTCAATATCGCGTATACTGTGACTATACTACACGAAAAAACTGAGGAGAAAACTGAAGTAGTCCACACACATGGGCGCTCATACCTATGGGCAGAAGGCACGCTCCACTCCCCCCCCCCTCTAGCTCCCAGGGAAAGGAAAGTATGTATATTATTAATTATAGTCAGATATTTTTCTTTAAAGAGATTAGCACTCAAATATGTTTTAAATGTTATGTGCCGTTTGATTTTACATATACTTATTTTATTTTTTACAAGAGTTCAAGCATGAGCTGCTGTGGCACTACTTGGTGCGGCCTCTAGGAGTGTTATAGGTCTTTGTGAATTCACTGACGGTGTAAAGGTACAGACTCAATGCTGTGTGGGTTAATATTTCACCTGAAAAGCCAAATTGGCTTCCCAAATTTTACAAATTTTCTTGTTGAGGTCAAAAATATCCCTGGACCAAGGGGTTGCCGAAGGAGGGGAGGGTACGCCTTAACACGTTCACTGCTACGCAAATTTCGTATTTCCTATGCTAGGAGCTGAACTTTAATTTTTTTTATTTGTAGTGAGTAGAAATTACTTTATTTTTTATTTTTGAACCTTTCTACGTAATAATCACTAATATTTTAAAGCGTCCATACCACATAGACTTAAAATTGGCTTAAAACACGCAATGCTCTGTGTATTGAAAATCATCCCAGTACGGGGGTTGGCGTGCGAAGCACGCAATGCACTGTGCGTCGGCCGTTTCTCACGGTGTTCAGTGTCAAGCTCACATGTGCGTCCTTAGCAGTGAACGTGTTAACCCCGGTCTAGCCCCCCCCCCCCTTCCTAGAATATATCAAATGAACGCCCATGTCATACAGTTAGCCCAATTGTGCAGTTTTATTTGCACAGATAAAGTGCGCATTTAAACTGATCGTGTGTGGGCCCATTTTTAGAATGTGTTCAGAAATGATGGACAATTGTTTATTTTTATCGGAAAATAATATTGGATTATAGGTTCGGGTGTGTTTGCTATCGAATTATTTATTGACTGCGTAGCATGTTGCAAACGCATCGCATTGTGTTATTGTTTGGCTTGACGATACGATGTAGGCCTACCGTTTCAATGCTACGCCAAATAAAGGGCTAATTGGAGATTTTAATTTGCCTTGTCAAATACAGTAGAGTATAATAGTCTATTCAGCGGGGAAATACACCAATTATAAACAAATACAACGATGTAATATGTTATATCGATTTATTTTGAAAACTTAAATACGGTGAACAATTTACTCGAGACCTTTGAAAATGCTCAGTTTCGTGATTTCGGTCTAGATGTGAATCGTAAAATGAAAATTCTAACGGCTTTATTAATAGTATTGTAGTTGCTACAATTATTGTAAAATGCGAAAGAAACCTAACCGTGTTGTATAGATAGTTAAAAGTATTTTTTTAACGTTCTCTCTTTGTACTTAACTGGACTAACTAAATAAACGGTACCAGGAACTGGCACATACTTTCTCACAAACATATTTAAATTATTAAACAGATTCACCGTGACTTCATAATTGTATTAAAGTAGGAGAGGGGATACATTAAAGTGGGAGAGTAACTAATAAATAAAATTTTGTTATTATTAGAAAACTATTGGATTAATTTCGAACAAATTTGCACTAAACATGTCAATTAGGCCTGTATAGATGCACGAAAAAAGGTTTTGAAAAACAAGCCCCTTTTTGGCCTAAAAACCACCAAAAATCAGTTATTATTATTAGCTTAACGAGAATTTTTAGAAAGTTTTTTTGCATATGGTACACATTAAGAAATAAGTCAAATTTTATCAAAATCGTTGTATAAAAATAATAACTGATTATTTGGGGGTTTTTTGGCAAAAAAGGGGGTTGTTTTTCAATAATTTTCAAAACCTTTTTTCGTGTATCTACACAGGCCTAATTGACATATGTGGTGCAAATTTGTTTGACATCGATAGAGTAGTTTTCTCTCTAGCTTTGTATATTGTCTAGCTTTTCGCAACACGGAGTCAGCCATCCAGTCTTAGTAGTATATATCTATGGCTCCAACGCTAGTACGTAAGTTTGATTCGTCTATCGCGTTGTAGCCCATTGGCTGATTTCACACTTGGCGACACGACACCGACTCGGCACCGACACGATATCGACCCGATACAGCAATGATACCGATATCGTCACGATATCGGCAGACGTCTTTCACATTCACCGACTCGATGCCGATACCGACACGACCATTGTACAAGCTATAGTGTAGATTGACCCAAAAAATACATAGGACAAACAAGGATGTTCAAAAAAAGTTTAAGGAACATACAGACAAATTACATAGCTAATAAAAAAAGTAAATGTGTGCTGTCGTGGAACCCCCTTCAGGAATGAAGTTCATCACTCCTTTTCTTCAATTCTTTTACCAGCCTTAAAGGCAATATACACACATAATTTTAATCTTTCAATTGCCGTTTATTATTATATTGTTTTTTATACAAATATTTGCTGTTTCCATACGTTTAATGTTATTATAATAAAGGTGTAGAATTAATTATAACATCAAAGCTAAGATGGTAAACACAGTTAAATGTCCATTAATTGTAAATACATTCAATAAACATAAACGTTGGTTCACTGTCTAGGCCTAACCTAAAATTATTGTGTGTTTGTTTAATTTATTTTACCTATCTTAACGGCAAAATACATACAAAGATTTTAGGTTAGGCCTAGACTTAAAATTACTTTCTAGGCCTAACCTTGCATAAATACTGATAAAATTTATGGGCCTATAAAAATTATTTTCCGATATCTTTATTCGGTGAAAAATTGTTTGTTCATGTCTTCAGTAAAAAAACAAACATGGCTTACTTTCCACAAGTTCAAATAATGTCACAACTTCATATTTAAAATGAGACATATTTAATATTTATCTAACAGAAAAAAATATTTAACGAGGCCAAATTATTATTGATTGATTACCATAGCAACCAGTAAACAAACTTAGACGATATCGTACCGATAAAGAAGGAAGACCAGCAGCTCGCCGACATGTCGGCGTCTGTAACGACACGACACCGATATGTCGGTGAGTGTGAAAGCTACAAGTTAAAGATAATGACAACAAATGTACAGATTCCTCACGCCAGCAATGAACCCCGAAAGGGGAAGTAAGGCCCGGTCCCCACGCTGTGTTTGTTGTGTCCAACGTCACCAGTACAACCTCAATAAAAAAAAATAGACCTCTTTTCTATACTGTACACCCTAGTTTGTCACTGTAATGTAACGGCAAATAAAAGTGATAAACACATTTTTCTTAGTGAACAGGACGTGTAAAAATTAGTTGTTTTATTTATAAATATATACAAGTGTCACAAAAAAAAAACCTTATCGTGCTATAATACAGGATCGGATTCTATGCATTATAATAAATTAAAATATTCAGAAATATTTTACGAATTCGGGTTAGTTTATTTTAGTTTTTTGTTAGTTTTTTATACTGGAAATATGTGAACCAAGGGTTGACAAATCTTTTGCGCATGTGTTAAAAATTATGAGGAGAATGCGTTCTTGGAATCGACAAATAAAGAGAGCAGGAAGGCAGGAAATATTTCCTGAGATACCCTTCCCGTTACATCATCCTATTTACTTTTCCCACACAAATTTCGTATGTTTATTAACTAACTTTAACCAATCTGGCGACTAACAATACAATGTTAAAACAATACAAAACCTAAAACTAACTTTAACCTAACTAAACTTTAAATAATACAGTATGATTAAAACAAGATAGTATTATGGTGTCATTAGATCTACGGAACAGCCAGGATCGCACCAAATCAATGTCAAACAAGCACCAAATGTATTCATTACAGGAATTACCTTCCTCCTGACTAAACAAAAGGTCGTACAGAAAATTTTTTCAAATAAAAAAGTTAATTCCACTAATTATCAACAACTTTCTCGCAGAAAGTTTTATTTTTGCCTAAAAATACAAAAATTTATCGCTTTGAACATTATTGTTGTCATCACTTTCATTTTATAAAAAACTTAGTAAAATTTTGCATCACAGTTATAACATTTTATAATTTTATATGAAACAAAACCTTACTTATTTATAGATATTTGTCATAGTTTTCTCTAAAATGTGAAATACTTTTTTATAAAAAGGTTGTAAGCAAGTACGTAAAGTTATAAGAATGTGTACTCTTAAGTTTAAGTTAGTTTTCATAACGGACGACATCGTTCCGATATCGTGTCGGTGCCGAGTCGGTGTCGTGTCGGCAAGTGTGAAATCAGCCATTGTCGGCAAATGTCGTTTGTTGTAGAGCTACAACTTTGTAGCACGTTGTCGCTTCCAGTGGACGAGAGGCCTACGGTGATTACGGAGATTCAGCAATGAGGCTTTCCTCTTCACAGCAGTATTGAAAGAGTTACAAACCCCTGCAGCACTAATCCGTTTCTGCAGTAAGGAACATCAATACCCAATATTTCTTCAATATGTTCACTGATTTGGAAGCTACCGGTTTGAATCAGCCAGTCAGGGCTTTGTATTTTTTATATTACAGTGGTTAATAGGTGTATAGCTAATTGGGAATGCGGATGTTTTCCGTTTTTAAATTAACGATATAAATTCTATTTCATTATTTTTTAGCAATAAATGATTTAATGGACCATCAATTTGAAACAATCGATCGATGTAACGTGGCGGAAGGTCAGTTATTAACGACAGTCATTTAAAGGGTTAATATAATTTTTAAAACTCGTTATAGAAATGATTCCGTTTATGCAATGGAATGACCGCCATAAAACCTTGTATCCAATAAAGAACTCATTTAATGTTGGTTGCGGTGAATTGAGAACTTTGCTATGAAATGTATAAAGGCTTTGCCATTATGTTCTGCGTAGACTTAATACTTGTCCGGTCCTACACACATAGTAACCACAACGTTGATATTATGTTTCCCCGTTGATTGCTGAGCCTGCAAGAATAGTCTGCGTTGTTAAAGTGTTTGGATAAGTCGGCGCATTCTTTTATTCGTGAAAATTTTGGCACGAAATCTATTTAAACTTGACCGACCCTGTTTATTCTCTGCTATTAGCTGAATTGTGTTTACGGTTCCGTATTTTAAAAGTAAAAAAAAGTTTACGGTCACTAATTTGCCTGTCGATTCGATTTTTCCAGTAACGGATAAAGGTATTATAATGTTATCTGGCATGGTTATAAAGCATGCTCGCGTATAATCCAGAAGACAAAACATATTTTACCATGACGTTTAGTGGTACTCACAAAAATAAATATTTTATAGTAATGTACAGTAAAACTCCAATTATCCGAACTCCAACTATCCGAATCGCTGATTATCCGAAAACCCAGCTAAAAGCAAACATAAAATAAATGAAAGTATCCTCGTAACATTATTTTAAAGTATTTTATGTAATATCTCCTTCAAATTCCGATTAGTAAATTGAATTAATTAGTTTTTTTTTTTTCAATCAACGATGCGTTTTTTTATTTCAGTTTCTTCTATATTAAAGCAAAATTTGTTATTGTCTAGAAATGCAAAAATGTTTATTTTTAAAGAATCGGTAACAGGATGCGTTCCGCATTTTTACTAGATTTTGAAGTATTGCAGTCGTTCCTTAGTGCTACTTCCTGAAAATGTCTACCTAGTTTTACTTTCTCCCCCTATACCATAGTATATGGAGAAAGTATTGTATTCGTCAAAATTTTCGAGTTTGAGTTTTTGGTGGAAATATCCGTTTTGGGCCCCCCTGAACCTAAAAAAGTGGTTTTCGGAGTGATGTCTGTGTGTGTGTCTGTATGTGTGTCTGTGTGGATGTTATCAGACCTAGAGCCTAAACCAGTCGTCCGATTTTGATGAAATTTGGTATGGAGGTACTAATCCACGGTATCTCCAGGCGTTTTTTTCATTTTTGTGAATTTTTTATTTTTAAGGGTAATTTTCCCATAAAAACCCTTAAAATAACGGAAAATCAATTTTGCTCAAAAACGGCTCTAAAGATTTTGATTAAAATTTTATAGTTTATTAGGGACCTAAAGTACTATAAACTGTAAAATTTTAATCAAAATCGTTCGAGCCGTTTTTGAGAAAAGTTGGGTTTTCCGTTATTTTATGGATTTTTATGGGAAAACAACTTTAATACAAAATCACCTCACCTACCCCACCCTACAAGTCACCGTGAATCTGTTTAATAATTTAAATATGTTTGTGAGAAAGTATGTGCCAGTTCCTGGTACCGTTTATTTTGTTTCATGGTCACCAAACCCAGAAACATAATGCATACAGGTGTCCAGCTTTATGGAGTTATTTGTCAGCTAAAAACAAGCAACTATTACAATATAACATGTCCCATCTCGCTTTGTCTGTCCGTCTGTATGTGGTGTAAGATATAACCATGAAACTGGGTATGAATATTCACCTAAATACGGTACATTTTACTTTCTCACTATACTATAGTATAGAGAAAGTATAGTGATCGCAAACAAAATCGATGTTGAGATTTTTGTGGAAATATCCGTTTTGGGACCCCCTGAGTCCAAAAAAGTGGTTTTTACAAAATGTCTGTCTGTATGTATGTCTGTATGTCTGTCTGTATGTCTGTATGTCTGTATGTATGTCTGTATGTAGACAAAGCTAGAGAGAAAACTATTCGATCGATTTCAACTAAATTTGCACCAGACATGTCCAGTACGCCTGTATAGATGCACGAAAAAGGGTTTTGAACAATTTTGAAAAACAACCCCCTTTTTGGCCAAAAAACCCCCAAAAAATCAGTTATTATTTTTTTATAAAAAAACGGCTCTAACGATTTTGATAAAATTTGGCTTATTTGTAGCCTTTAATGTGCCCTACCATATACAAAAACCCGCATCTTTCTAAAAATTCTCGTTTAGCTAATAATAATAATAATAATAACTGATTTTTGGGGGTTTTTTGGCCATAAAGGGGGTTGTTTTTCAAAATTTTTCAAAACCTTTTTACGTGCATCTATAAAGACCTAATTGACGTGTTTGGTGCAAATTTGTTCGAAATCGATCGAATAGTTTTCTCTCTAGCTAATAATAATAATATTTATTAGTTAATCGCCTACTTTAATAAAAGTATACAAAGCTAGAGAGAAAACTATTCGATCGATTTCAACCAAATTTGCACCAGACATGTCCAGTACGCCTGTATAGATGCACGAAAAAGGGTTTTGAACAATTTTGAAAAACAACCCCCTTTTTGGCCAAAAAACCCCCAAAAAATCAGTTATTATTTTTTTATAAAAAAACGGCTCTAACGATTTTGATAAAATTTG
>JAGFPH010003495.1:61623-84107 GCA_018207615.1 Philaenus spumarius
GCACAGAATGCATTGTGTATTGAAAATACTCCCAATACGAGGGTTGGTGTGCGAAGCACAGAATGCATTGTGTATTGAAAATACTCCCAATACGAGGGTTGGCGTGCGAAGCACAGAATGCATTGTGTATTGAAAATACTCGCAATACGAGGGTTGGCGTGCGAAGCACAGAATGCATTGTGTATTGAAAATACTCCCAATATGGCTAGCGAAGCACTGTGCGTCGGCCGTTTGTCATAGTGCTCAGTGTCAAGCTCACATGTGCGTCCTTAGCAGTGAACATGTTGAGCTCCATACCCCGGTTCCATCCACTCTATAAAATATCATATGGGCGCCCATGGTCGAATTATTTAAATTTTAAGGTACAAATAAGTAGAAATAGGGTAAAAACAAAACCATTTTACTTAGGTCTTCGTAAAATATTTAGGTCTTCTTATTTCAGTACAGGACTCACAATAATTCAAACACACGGCTTAAAACATATCTTATCGTAAACTCGAGTGTGCCTATGTTTATTAGATAACAACTACATAAATAATTCCAGGAAAACAAAACACAAAAATCGCACAAATTTAAAGAAATATAATTGTAGTTATTATTGTTGAACTAGTCACATGTTGCAACAGCACAACAGCAGTGGGTGTGTAAGCGTGACTCATGGAATAGTGCGAGTGACTCAGTCGGGTAGAGTCGGGGGAAATCGATTCCAAATCTAGCCGAGTCCTTCCGGTAATTTCATTTACATTACAAACGGTCGACAAACAGTTACAAAATACTTTGCATTCTTTGAGCTATTCATATTGTAATGTCTGAAATAACGAACCGTGTACAAACTACAACTACCGAACCCATTGTAAAGATTAAATGCACCTACATAATTCCACTAAGCAAAATTTTTTCAAGCTGTCTTGGCCATGTTATGTACAGAAGAAACGTTTGTGTTTTGTGTTTCTTACGTATTAGGCTTCCAATACTATTCCGATACTTATTTTGCAGTTCGCAAGCTTATTTTTTTCAGATATACAATGGGCTCATCATCATGTTACGCGTAAAGGAAGATGCAGTGGTTTTTTTAAGACGAAAAACCTTAGCAGTACCATCGCCTGCGCAGGCAAATCCAACCACCATCTTGAATTTCAATTCCCACAAGAGCAATAAAATTACTGGAGTAATAATAATCAGAAAATTATTCTGAATGTGTCATTTTAAAAGTTTGGACAGTCGAATTTGGATATCTTTTAGTTTAAAAAATTAGTTTTTAACTAAATTTGCTCTTTAACTTATCTCAAAATCAAAGTTCGCGTTTTTTTCTTACTCAAACATAAAAATATCAAAATTGTAAAAAGATCACCACATTCAAAGTTTAATTACGTTTCAAATAAAAGTAGTTTCAATAATTTTGGATAATTTACGATACAAAAATCCACGTTATTCTGGAAGCATGTACGCGCCGAATTTGTGTTCCTACTCGAGTGTTTAGCCTGCACTCTGGTGGTCATCACATCAACTTGATGCTCGCGGAAGAATACTAGAAAAATAATATATCCGAAGTTCAATGTTTGAGAGAAAACTGTGTTTAATAAGACATACACCATACATTGTCACGCGTGCACATTTCAGTACGTTTACAGTCAGGGTTACGTCTGTAACCCTCTATTTTCCTCCTTTATGAAGCGGTCCTATATTTTCTAGCGGAAGAATGAAAAACTAGCAAACTCGATGCTAGTAGTGTACAGCTCTGCCATTTGGAGAGCTGCTGTCAACTCAGAAATATTATTTCACTCCTGCCGAGCCTTAGGCCTCAGTAAAGTATGACCGAGAAGAACTGCATTGCTCGTAGTTGAAGATAACCTAAAACCGAAACCTTCAGTGATTTTCCGTACAAACATTTAAGAATACATAACGCGGACATAAATCTATTTAACAATTGTTTTCCAATTAATAGCTCTTTAAGAAAATGGTAGTAGAGATTTTAAAGCAGATTATGTTTGCAAGCCTGAACTTATGCCTTGCCTGTGCAAATAAAGATCAAACTTTATACTCGTAAGTCCCTTATTTATGAAGCCTTGCTGGAAACTTGTCTGCGAGGTGGCTTTGCTCCTGCGAAGACATGTTACAGATATCGGCGTGAATCCTGGCACTTGGCCTCGCCCTGGCGCGGTGGGCCGGGGGTGTGGGGAAAGGGCGTAAGTGGAGCAATGTTACTCATCCTTCAAACGAACTAGTGGATGTTTACCTCACCCTTAACACGTTCATTGCTACGCAAATTTCGTATTTCTTATGCTAGGAGCTGACGTTTTATTTTTTATTTATAGCCTAAATGAGTAGAAATTACTTTATTTTTTATTTTTGAACCTTTCTACGTAATAATCACTAATATTTTAAAGCGGACGCACATAGGCATAAAATTGGCGAAGCACGAAATGCTCTGTGTATTGAAAATTCTCCTAATATGGGGGTTGGCGTGCGAAGCACGCAATGCATTGTGTATTGAAAATACTCCCAATTCGGGGGGTTGGCGTGCGAAGCACGCAATGCTCTGTGTATCGAAACTACTCCAAATACGTGGGTTGGCGTGCGAAGCACGCAATGCACTGTGCGACTGCCGCTTCTCATAGCGTTCAGAGTCAAGCTCACATGTGCGTCCTTATCACAGAGATGTACAAGGTAGTGATGTTTTTAGTCAGGTTAGTAGCGGTTTTCTCAAGTACCAGCTTTCGCTCCGGTATCTGTACTTGTGACACAGTTGTGGAACAAAGCCCAGGAAGGTACTTTTTCTTAGGGATGACATATTAGCGTCCCGCTGTGGATATTAATGACTGTAAACCATGAGTTGCCATTCCGCATCCGAATAGTTTTCTTCACACACAATTAATCCAGTTTCTACGGAATAGAAAGGGTGTATGATTGACGCGTGTCTTAGTAGGTCCCCATTGTCTATGCATGACTCCCACACACTGTAGTTCCTTTCTACAATAAGTAATTAACGAGACCTACATCTGACGAGTGTTTGTCTAGAGAGAGAGTAGCTTTGTAATATCCGGTGCATTCAAATGCAACAAGGTCCTAGCCCAACAGTGGTTTATAATAGTCAAAATCTTCTAAACCTACTACTTACACAAAGCTGTGACAAAAATCAACTCTACTTTCGTTATAACTCGATTCAGGAACAGTTCTCTGAAAAAGTCATGTTTAAAATTGGACATACAAAACTTGGCTGAACAACGAAAAGTACTGAAAAGTAAATTTGAAGCGATAGGAATATAAAACTATCTGGTTTATAATTGTACTGTTAACTAAAATATGAACTACATACATTTAAATTACCATGTGCAATATAGTAACGCGCAATAAAAAAATATCGAGGTTGGAAATGCTATCAAGTTAGGCCAGATAAAATAGGATTCACTATTATTTGAAATTTGTATCGTTGTTTTATATACCAACAATCATTACATTTAAAGGGCCGCCAGCGAGACCTGATAATAAACCATTTTATCCTACTAAATAAATTTTTTTAATAAATAATTAAAGTTTAGTTAAGATTAAGCAGCTCCGACCCAGCTTTAATAATCGACCACGCAGCTGAACCGCTGACGTGAGTTGAGCAACTGTCCAAAATGAAGTTTATAGGCCTATGTTTTAGGTTTCAACCAACAATTTGGGAACTAGGTCTATTCACGACGGTGCTGAATAGCTGCAAAATGATTCGCACGCCATTCCGCCTATTGGGAGTATCTTCAATGCACAATGCATTGCGTGCTTCGCACGCCATTCCGCATATTGGGATTATCTTCAATACACAAAGAATTGCGTGCTTCGCACGCCATTCTGTATATTTTGAGTATCTTATATTGGGATAATGTCACATGCTCTTTTTGCAATTTATTGCAGATGAGACAGCCTTTCATTTTGTTGCCAAATGTCCTATAATGATGTATAGGAGTTGGTTAAAAAAATCGGTTTTAGATAGAGAGGAGTTTTTTAATGTTATAAAGGGGAAGGATTGGCGTGCACTGAGAATTTTTTGAAAAACGCGTGGACTAGTAAGAAAATTGAATTATTAATTTATAAATCTAGTTGATGATGACTCGTTGTTATTCTGTTATTCCTTTTTATTATGTTTGTATTATGAGAAAGATTTTTATTTTATATTAATAAATAAGATTAATTTAGGGTATATATTACACATGTTCATTTCGTGTTTCTATTTTATTAGTTATTATTGTGTTATTGTATAGTAATTAGTAAGAATATGTTTTTGTTTACAGTTTAGTGCCAACCTGTCTGACGATCATTAGACCATGCCAAAAAGTGTTTTTTATTTGATTACTTTGCAGTATATACTGTACAATAGTATGAGTATGTATAAATAAAATTACTATTTTCACTTAATTTCATTTTATTATATAATTGAAGTTTAAAAACGTTTTAGATAAATAATTGTAACCATTTGATTAGAGTGATTTATCAAATATGATTTATGATTTTAGTGGTGATTTATCCCATCTGATTTATGTTTTAGTGGTGATTTATCCCATCTGATTTATGTTTTTAATGGTGATCTATCCCATCTGATTTATGTTTGAATGGTGATTTATCCCACCTTATTTATCTTTTTAGTGGTGATTTATCCTTATTATTTATGTTTTTTAGTAGTGATTTATCCCATCTTATTTATATTTTTAGTGGTGATTTATCCCTTCTTATTTATGTTTTTAGTAGTGCATTTTATACGGTGCGTTGTCACACTGTTAGATCAGTTATAGTTTGGTTACTGTAGCCCGTGCATCACTGAGGATGGCGACATTGTCGTTGAAACGCGTTTGAGGTTAGTAAACGTATTTATTGTGAGATTTTGTGTTCAGGTTTTATTTTATCTAAGTTACTTTCTCACAAGTCAAGCTCATTAGTTATTTATTTTAGTAGTGATTTATCCTATAATATTTAGCTCTCCAGGTCACGGTCGACGCTAAAGGGGTGTCGCAGTTTACAATTGGGAGTGGCAGACAGAGCTAAATCGTTCATTTTCAAAACTTTGAATTTTTAACAAACTCCTTGTCAATAAACGACTCTTTTTTTTTAACAACTAGTGAAACCAAATTGTGTAATGGTAGAGAACGGAAACAACTTATTAACAACTGTGACATAGCCTACGTAGGTCGAAGAATGAGTTATTTGGATTCTCATACAAATTGTGCCTTTCCTGAGAATCTCTTAGATAAATATTTCCAACAGCTTAAACCTAGATTCGTTGCAGTTTTTCTCCTCGGTAATGAGGCGATTTATTAGGCCTCGATTACACGCCGGAACATTGTTGGCATATTTGACTACAAAATACGCAGTGCATTTTACTAAAATTCTGTTGCATATATTTCAGCCTCCTTCTACCCTACCTTTACCTCACCATCCACGGACGACAAAGAAAACACAAGTAAAGTATTTTATTACACGGGTACGGTATTGAAACAGTACAAATAGTTTTATTTTAAAATGAGCATTTTTTTTTTTGCTAATTGTTACGTGTAAGTTTTTTATCGTGAGTTTTTAGTGTTGACGATATGGAATATTTCTTCTGATTATATAGTGTTACGTATAGACAAATGTCTGCCTTTTATTAAATTTTTTTTAAACTTTTCAGAAAATATAACTAAATTCGTTTTATTTTGCAAGATGTTCCAAAATAAAACAATACGAGGAAACAGTACCTGCTCACTTTTAGTGTTCAGATTGCTTGAGTCCAGTTAACTGAACTTACATTACACTTCATAAACTCAGCAGCACCCCACAATCCTAAAATTCAGGTTTATATCAGAACAAACCAGGCTCATTTATACATAAAATAAAGATGATTATCATAAATAACAATTTACCTCAAAATAAGAATCTCAAATTTTAGATTCACTCAATTTGGTAACTTAAAAATATGTTACTTTTCCAGAATTTTTTAGATTTTTAACTTAATACTGTAGTTGTTATCATAGGGGGAAAATTGGAGTAATCTTTCAGTTTTTCTTTTCATCATAAGGGGCTCAATAGTACGAAACAATTTTCCCTGACTTTTTTAGTTCCTCGACTTTGTTTGACCTCTCCTGAGTGCAGGCACCGTGATAAATTGAATAAACACATAGGTATGCTATGTCAATTCCTAAAGTAAAACACTGTGTGTGAATGTAGGACATGTGTCTAGTATCAAAATAGTTTTACGGGTGAATATTTATTTCGCCTAGTTTTTTCTCACCTTTCTGTACATTCACAATTTATTCCAACAGGACTGATGAAGGATGAAAAGTGGTGTGGCAAATAAATGGACAAGCTGGAAACAGTAGTGCATTAAAATTCTCCTCAACCAAATAAGCTGGGTACACAACCTTTTTACGTAATAATTTGTATCAACATTTGATTATGCTGTTAAAGAAAGGAACACTACAAAATATAGACTCTATACTTAGTACCAGTTCTTTGAAATGCAAGACCTTTTACTTAAGCAGTTTTTATTTGGAATTAATCTTGAAACTGATTTTCAAATTTTAATTGGGAAATGCATGATTCCACTATCTCCGCTGTTATTTTCAAAACACCTACTAGTTTTCACGTTATTTGTAAATAATTCCGACAAAGAACCAACTAGTAACACTGTATGCCACATTAACGATATATAAATGTATATTACAGTATAATTGTGTTAAACTACATGTTTTCCTGTTACAAGTTTCCCCATCTTCATTAAACTCGTCACCAACACAAATGTGATTTCGCAGAAATTCAAAACGATTTCAACGCGTTCGAGTGGAAATCAACAATCATTTATAATTGGCTGATTTGTTGTTAACAAGGCTGATGCGACCATCGAGCAGAAACTCAGGCTATAATTAATCGTTACACCTTCCTGTGTCCAAGAAAGGACAATGTCCCAGTCATTCTGTATAAAACCACTGTCGCCAACTTGAAGCTTCTAATTGATTCTCAATTAAAACGCAATTCCCTAAATTGCCTTAAATTAAAAGATCAGTAAGGTCGACGAACAGTGTTTGTGTTTTCTTTCTGTTGTGGAAATTTTAAAAATCTCGTGATCCAGCACATCGAGAAGCCACTGCCATACTAAAAGTGTTTCACCAAAATCTGTAAGTTGACAGACGCTAACTAGTACATATCGGGCTGACCTAATTACAAGTGAAATAATTCGACCACGCAGCTGAACCGCTGACGTGAGTTGAGCAAATTTCCAAAATTAAGTTTATAGACCGGTATTTTAGGGTTTCGACCAACAATTTGGGAAATAGGTCTATTCACGACGGTACTGAATAGCTGCAAAATGGTTCGCACGCCATTCCGCATATTGGGAGTATCTTCAATAACACAAAGCATTGCGTGCTTCGCACGCCATTCCACATATTGGGATTGTCTTCAATACACAATGCATTGCGTGCTTCGCACGCCATTCCACATATTGGGATTGTCTTCAATACACAAAGCATTGCGTGCTTCGCACGCCATTCCACATATTTGGATTGTCTTCAATACACAATGTATTGCGTGCTTCGCACGCCATTCCACATATTGGGATTGTCTTCAATACACAAAGCATTGCGTGCTTCGCACGCCATTCCACATATTGGGATTGTCTTCAATACACAAAGCATTGCGCGCTTCGCACGCCATTCCACATATTGGGATTGTCTTCAATACACAATGCATTGCGTGCTTCGCACGCCAAACCTCGTATTAGGGGTATTTTCAACACACTAAGCATTGCGTGCTTCGCACGCCAGCCCCACGGTAGAATCCACCACATTTTCTTTGAACCGGGTACTGCTATGGTATTTCACGTTTTGATCGATTTTGGGGGAACCAAGCGAGCTATAAGGTCGCGTAAAAAAAACAAAACGTGCAGAATAACATCTTACATTTATATTTTTAGAAAAAACTCTAAAAAAAATTCATTCTCTTAGTAAAAATCTCAAAAAATTGTTACTTCCGGTCAAAAAACTTACTTCCGGTTGTTGGATTTTTTTGGCTAACGAACTCGTCCGAGCCACTTACACAACCAACACGTGTACCAAATTTGGACCAAATCGGACTTAAAATGCGACCGCTAGAGTGCGAACACATATATAAATTTTAATGACACCCCAAAACGTGTTCTGGGGACCATGATCGGTGCTCATTTGCTACTCCCGACCTTGGGTCTCACCATAAGGGCCACTGCAATAGCTCATTTTTCCTATGGGAATTCGCTAATTAATTAGACACCTCAGCTGAACCGCGAAAGTAAGTTTTACAAACTTCCAAAATTAAAGTTATATGATAGAGGGTTTCAACCAACAATTAGGGAAATTGGTCTACTTACGAAGGCGCTAAATAGCTGCCTCCTTGTACGAAATAGTCTAATAATATTAGTAGAATTGGTTTGCCTCCAGCTTCGACTCACGTGCTGCTTCGTTCCGCTCGCAGCGTTACGTCTCGGAGTCTCGGATCAGAACCACGTGGATTTGAACCGGGTACTTTAACAGTATTTGACGTTTTAGTTGATTTTGGGGGAACCAAGCGAGCTTTATAGTAGCTTTTTTGTCGTGTAAAAAAACAAAATTGTGTTATTTTTTTTAGAAAAATTTCATTCTAGTACAAAAAATCTAAAAAAAAAAAATCACTTCCGGTCAAAAAACGTACTTCCTGTTGTTCCGATTTAGACAACCAACGTGTGTACCAAATTTGGACCAAATCAGACTTAAAATGCGGCCGTTAGAGTGCGAACACATATATACATACAATATACACAATTTTTAACGACACTCCAAAACGTGTTCTGGGGACCATGATCGGTGCACATTTACTACTCCCGACCTTAGGTTTCACCATACAGGTCACTGCAACAGCTCATCTTTCCTATGGAAATTCGCTAATAATGATACTAAGGACCATGTGGAAAGGGAGTCGTCCATTTTCTGTGGAGTAGTTGTTCCATATGTGCACACAGCTTGATCGTTTTTGTCTCAAACGCTTTAGACTGTTCTTATTCCAATTAGACATACGTCTAGACAGTGGCAGCTCGTGTTAGACATACGTCTAGACAGTGGCGGCTCGTGCTATAGGTTCACTGGTTCAGTGAACTCCCAAGCAAATTGCGTTAATAACATAATATTTTATAACAAATATAAATATTTAGTACTTTTTTCATAAATCTAACAATATAGATAGAAAAGTTGTTAAAATACGACTTAGAGTAACAACGCGCAGCTCTCCTACGTCGTTTTCAGCTGCTTGGTTCAATTCAAAGAACGAACCTCCTGGCCTAGGCGAGGGGGTACAGGGGAACGGTGGGGGAATAGCCGTTTCAACGTTGTTTTTCGCTGCAATCTAAATGCAGCGACTCCCCACTCCTTCCGAAGATAGCCGAAGCTGCAGTTCACAACAGTGTTTTGTAAAAAAAACCTTCCGCCTATTTTTTCCTTTACGTAGTTGGTGTTTGTTTACTTCTTTGATTTATAGGTTATGTCAGTTGTGCGTTCTATGAAGTTCATGGATTAAGTTTGTGTTAGTGTGAACATATTATTAAATAATATTATTGCAGTTCAGTGTTGTTATTAGAATGAACAGCGTTACACCTTTGCTAAGGGTAACTTTTCTTCTTTACCTCTTCAAGAAAAGTGTGCTATTAAAGTACACAGGTATTTGTGTCACTTCATTATTTATGAGTCACTTTATGAACTAAAAACTTAAATAAACTAATTAATAAAGTATAGGCTTCTATGTAAGACAATATTGTTCTCAATTTTCCATTTATAATTAATATCTATATTCCAATCTATCATGAAAACTGTAACCCGATTTCATCTCATTGCACGCTTTTCAGAGGTGTCTTAAAACAACCAAATTTTAGTAAAAACGGGCCTAAAAGTAGAAATTCTTATGTTTAGTAGGCTACTAAAAACAAATTTGCAGGACCCCCTCCCCGGTAGATTTGAACCCCCAAGGTAATAATTCACCAGCCGCCACTGCGTCTAGAACATCTTGTATCTTTCATTGTAATCAACATATAGTTTGACGCCTCGAAGGTAGCCTCCAAAATTCAACCCATTGTACAAAATGTATTTGCCCCTTCTAAACTTTAATAAAAACTGTTAGCGGTTTACTAGATCGTTTTATGTCTGATCTATTTTGATAACTTTATACCAACTTAGCGATGGTACTCTATAGTACGATTGTTTCATATTACGATGGGCAAATACACAGTAACAGTCTTCAAGAAGTAGAAATGCAAGCAAGTTTAGTTAAAATGCTTTTTTTCCATCTACACAAAAAAAAAATGTAAATGATAAAATTAAATACAGAAAGTAACTCAATCTTCCTACATGACATCAAATAAACCTCCTACCTTAGTTTATGAATACTTCGCTTCCTATAAAATAAAGTAAACATTACTTTTAAGTTATAATACCTGGTTTTTAGTATCGTGTGAACAAACTTAAACAACCGTGACTAAAGAAATTCTCTGCAATAACTTGTTAAAGTTCCCGGAATCAAACATTGACTATAACTCTTTGGCAAGTTGACGACGTGATTGCGTCTTTCCGACTCGTTAAGCCCGTCGCTAAAGTTGCCAGACTCAATCAAAACCGTGGTCGACCAAAACTAAACTTGCCCTTTGTTCGGAGACAAACCTCTGCTACGCATCCGTCTTATGTTTATTTTAAACTGCTGTAATGTAAAATAGGAACTCCTGCCAACCTTTTTAAAGAAAATGTGCATAACATCTCTGTTAAACAAAACATTAGTAAGGTATAGCCTACTAAATACTATACTTCAGTGAGAACAAATACATTATAACCTTAACTTACTTGTTTCAAAAGTCAATATTAACTCTCTATAAATTGTCTACTATATTACGTGCCACAAACATATATTTGACCGAGCGAAGCGAGGTCTCCGTTTTAGCTCGACCGTTCGTCATTTCGTCTGTGAGTCTGTCTCACGATTACGGCCATGATTTTTTGCATTTTCCTTATTCCTAGGCCGTGCGATGTATATATACGGTTTTTTCCATTTTTCATTTTTAACCCCTTAAACAAAATAAAAATGGCGGCCGCACCGTTTCTCTCAGTGTAAGCTTTTTTCCAAAGCCAGTTTGTAAGTCGAATTGAAAAACTAATAATTTTTAGCGGGTAACAAATTTTATGTTCTACAAAATTGTTTCTTTATTTTTTTCCGTATCTCTAACGGTACGCTCACAAAATGGCCGCAAACTTCAAATTTGTTAAAAATCATCAAGTTTTTTAAATTTTAACCATGTTTTTGTACGTTTATTCTTTAGATATATTCATAAAACCTTATAATTTTATGGAGAGGGAGAGAGAGAGAGAGAGCGCTACCTGCTGTCTTGCTCTTTCCTGCGCTACGTCGGTGTGGCCGCTGTTACTGTGAGTGAGTTGTGGTTACTTCCTTACTGGTACACTATTTTTAACCTAAGCTCAAAACCACATTTATTATTTCAAAGAGCGAGGTCTACTGTCCACAGAACTACTAGTATTTTTAATTTTTATAACTGGTATAAGCGAAAGATATGTTTAACAACACTCAGCAACTCTTCGTTTGAAATATATTGGACATTTTACGTATTCTTTTAAAGGCTGTAGAACAAATGTAATCAGAGGGTTATAAGTTAAATGGAAAATTAGATAAACAATTTTATTTTTTATAAATAAATAAATATACAAGAGAAAGCTAGCTTTATTATGCCTCACTTTTTAATTTTAATTCTGCTCACTACGTATGTAATAAATTGCTTAACTGATATTTCAAAAGTTTGAACCGCCGCCCTCTTAAAACGGACAACTGCAGCACAATTAAATTTTGCACATTTTTGTAATCCAATATGATAAACATTCGTTCTGAATTTATCTTCAACCCTTCATGAGATATGAGCACGATATGATTAAGCATATAATATGTGACACATGTTATATTGTATTATTTGCTTGTTTCGACCTGCTGAATAACATAGTAATGTTTGGTAGAATGGTTCCGAGACACCTGTATAACAAGATGGTTTGTTTATACAAATTGAATAGATATGAATATAATTGAAACTTTGAGTGTGTTTTATGCACAATAACTATTTCATTTTCATAAATATACAATGTTTGTAAAAATGTTACTACTTACTACTTGTTTGGATAATTTAGGTAAATGGTTACTGAATTACCTACAGTCGGGAGCACGGAATAAGGTGAGAATTTTTGCGTTGTTGTCAGATCGTGCAAGCTAAGAAACGTAGCAACCAAATACGTAACGTGCTATGCTCTCCTTAGCCGTAGGGGACTTATGGGTTGAGTTATCTTTAATCTAAAAAAAAAGGTTTTAGAGGAAAGATGTAGGATTCTACCTATCTCATTTTCTACCCGAAATATAGTTTTACGTAATTATACACACTAAAAAAGTAAAATGCAAACTTTAGTTCGGGAATCATCTGACATAAAATTTTCAGTAAGCGAGGATTTTTTAATTTTTCAAGTAGCGATGTTTCGTCAGCGGGAAAGTTGTAGGAAATCACACGTACTAAAACTTTCGTTTAAACATTTTTTGTCTCCAAAGCACCGTTTTGGTTTTTAAAGTGATTAATTAACGTCCTGCCACAAACGTTGGTCCGATCACGCTGTTTATTTTTTCCGGATACATGTTTTTATTCATTAGTGTTCATAATGAAGTATGTTTTAGAATTTGTTTTGTATTGCGTTTTGTATTACGTTTGTAAATGTTTTCGTTAATTTATAAAAGTTGTGTAAATCCAATTTTAAAGTGAAAGAAAACAATAACTGAAAAAGAAAAGCATCTCGTAGTATTTTGTTATAATTGTATATTTTCAAATAATAATTAACTACTAATAATAGTCTATTGAATAGATACATAAATCTAATAATATTAGATTTTTTAATAAACGGGTTGAAATTATTGTTTAAAATATTTGTTTCACTGTTGTTCATTTAGCACATATTTAAAACATTTAACCGTTATACTCAAAACGAGAACAGTTTTATTAACAGTCGGCGTGGGCAGTGGCACTCGGATTAGTCAACACTGGATGCTCAGTGTTGCCAGATCGTACCGCAGACCATTCCTCGCTTTGCCAGTCCCATATCTGGCAACAGCGCAAAAATTCTCACCCGCCTTATTTCGTGATCCCGACTGTAGTTACGGGTCTTCGATACCTTGCGTAAAACAGCAAAAATATGCACTTCGTAATACCGTGTTTCGGACGCCGTTTTTCAACCTAAAAAGTTGTGAAACATCTTAAATTGTTCTTAAAGGCTTTGTGCTTTTGTCTTATACCTCATAATTGAAAGAAATCGTCGGCAACTCCTTTTAATCAACAGTTTAAATGAGTAAAAATCGATTATTTTTAACGCATTTTTTGGGAGTTTTAAGCAATAATTTCCATATTTTAAGGTAACACGTTAAAAATATAAAGCCTTCTTTATAACTTAAAATACTTTCCCAGATTATTAATTTATAAATAGAATCCGAAACACGGTATTACGAATGCATGTTTCAACTATTTTGCGGCCCGAGTCAGGCCTTTTGCATTGAAATCATACTGTACCCTCGGGAGTTTTCTTCAAGGTAAAGAAGAGCCTTAAGGGAGTCGGCGATTTAGCTGCTACTTATAGGTCACAGGAACTTCTAGGGCTGAAGGTCGCTGTGACGGAATTCCAACTGCAGAAGGGTATAGCTGACAGCGGTTTGGACACTCTTCCGTCAACTGTGGACAGCCAGCCAGTGTCAAGATTTTCTGTTTCTGTTTTTAGTATTCTCAGTTTTTAGTATAACTGAGAAACTGCCAAATATTACATAGTAGCAGTGATAACGTACAATCATAACAAGCGATTAACTCAACTCAAACTCTAGAATGTTTACTTTAAGGTTATGTCTTCAAAACTAATTCCCGAAACATTTGAGTGAGACCATAATAAAGTGACGAATTAATAGAGACTGATAATATAGCCTACCGGGTGTTTGGCTAGCGGTTGGCACAACTTCAGAAAACGATAGGAACCAAAAAAAAAAGAAGCAATATTGTTCATATTACATAGGTCCGGAAAATCTACGATTTCCAGATATCCACCATTTTTTACAAAATAATTCATATCTAGAGACATGTTAACGTAACAATGACCTATTTTAAGAAAAGTAAGCGATTACATCCAATCATGCATTTCAAAATGGCGGCTGTTTGAAAATTTCAACGAACCAAAAACCGCACATTTTAACCAAAAAATTTAAGATCCCTTTTTTGTAGCCCTTTTAATCCCGTATCGGATGGTGTAACTGTCAAAACAATCGGATAATAGTTAATAATTTGTTTGTACAACCTGGCTTCCTATACCAACATAGTAAACACAACAATTTTTGTATACGTACAAAAAAAAATGATGTTATTATCTTTAAATTAACTATTAATTCTTTATCCGATTGTTTGACAGTCACTTATTTTTCTTAAAATAGATCATTCTAAGGTTAAACTTTACGCCAAGTTTGAACTCATCGGTCAAACATTTCTTTAGGTTTGAATTATTTTGTAAAAAAAATTGCGGATAACTGGAAAGCGAAGGTTTTTCGTAACTATGTTCATATGAATAATTTTGCTTTTTTTAGGCCCCCTATCATCTCCTGAAGTTGTACCAACTTCTCGCGAAACACCCTGTACATTACAGATTAATCTATATCTATACAGGGTGTCCCCGAACTCTCTGGACCCCTTTTATGGATATGTTCCTGGGATCCAGACAAACATATTTCACAATATAAACATGGGTCTATGATGCTTATTTTTACGTCTGTCTGTCTGTATGTGTTTTTTTACAAAATACTTAATATTTTTGGAAGTAGAAAAGTGTTCAAACTTTGTACACCTATTTGTTGCGTAAACTTTTAACATTGTACGAAAAATTAGAAAAAATTACTGTGCGTAATCTGAAACTCTGGTGAAATCTTTCGCCAGCTGTAACTCTCTAAAGAAGCATTTCCGGGCCTATGAATATAATATGAACTTTTTTCATTATTTTTGCTAGTGGAATCAGCTCAGAAAGTGCTCGGAACATTATGCAAATAACTTATTATTATTTTAGCTCATAATAACATTAAAGTATTTTGTTTCTACAGTAATTCTGGGTATTGTTGACAACTAGCAAGAAATACATTTTTCTATTTTTCTGTCAATATCTCTGTTATCCTTTAAGCTACAGATAAGATAAAAAAACCATTGTGTTTCTCATTAAAAAAGTAAACTTTTTTTGTTCCTTGTAATTTTTTTGTTAAGTTAGCGGTTTTTGAGATATTTGACATTAAAAATTATGAACGGTCGCCATTTTGAAAATATTTTTAAAAATTGTCTAATTTTTCGTCCAATGTTAAAAGTTTACACATCAAATAAGTGCACAAAGTTTGAGGTCAATATCTTTTCTACTTCCAAAAATATTAAGTATTTTGTAAAAATCACATACAGACAGACAGACGTAAAAATAAGCATCATAGACCCATGTTAATATTGTGAAATATGTTTGTCTGGATACCAGAAACATACCCACAAAAGGGGTCCAGAGAATTCGGGGACAGCCTGTATAATATTAATTATAAAGAGGTAAAATTTGTTTCTTTCTTTGTATGTAGGGGGTAATCTCTGGAACTACTGAACCGATTGAAAACATAATGTTACCAATAAAAAGCTACACTATGACTGAGTAACATAGGCTATAATTCATTTTGATAAAAACATTTTTTATTTCAATATTTGTAAATTTAGTAGGAAAAATCTTAGGTTAGGCCTAGACTGAGAACAAACACATATTTCTTGAATGTATTTACGTTCATTACCATAACAACCAATTGAATAAAATAACAGATGAAACAGCTGTTTCCTCCAATATTTCCATTGAGAGCTGATTTCAAAGTTTGAAGCAATTACTTGTATTTCAAACTTTTAGGTTAGGTTTTTATTAAAGCGTTCCCCGACTCTGAGCCTTGCTGGTTCTCTTCACCTTTATTATAACTGTTGTTATAAAATACACGAAATAATTTTATTTGAATGTTTAACATTATTTACCATCTAAAATTTGAGGTTAATATTAATATTACACCTTTATTTGAAAGAAAACATAACATGATTATGTGCATAGAAGGTTCCAACGGGGTTGGCGTGCTGAACGCGCAGTGGTTTCCCCTAGTTATAATACAAAGACGATTAAGCATCCGTAGTTTACTATTTAAATATTATAATATGCGACACATTCGAAAAACTATTCACAGTGAACGAAAACTGATGTAAACGCATTCCCGAATAAATCCCACATGGCAGAAGGGAACCCAGAGCTAAAACAAATGGCAAGTTCTACCCTATTCTGGCCACAAACTCAGAAGCAGGCTCTAATAAATAAGTCGAGCGACTTTGGAGACAGGGTTAACGAGGCGGAAAGCCCCAATACGTCATCACTCGAGAAACGCAATCAATGTTTAGTTCTGTGTTCATCGTTTGTACTGCAATACAATTATATAGGCCTACACAAAACTGCAATGTTTCAGACATAATTTGAGGGAAAAGGGATATTTGCTTTAAGCTTTGTATAATTATCAAAGCATCGAGCTCACGGTTCACGTAATTATTAGTTTCTTCCCCTACGTAGTATATGGAGAAAGTATTGTTTTCGTCCAAATTTTCGAATTTGAATTTTTAGTGGAATTATCTGTTTTGGTGCTCCCTGAACCCCAAAAAAAATGTTTAGTGGAATTATCTGTGTTGGTGCTACCTGAACCCAAAAATGTTTTTAGTGGAATTATTTGTTTATGGGCTCCCTGAACCCAAAAAAGTGGCTTTTTGGAGATGTCGGTCCGTGTGTCTGTCAGGATGTGTACAGAGCTGGAGACCATCAAACGGTCCGATTTTGATGAAATTTGGTATGTATGTGTAGTTCTGGAATATATCCAATCATTTTGTTTTTTTATTATTTTCAAATGTTGATTTTTAAGGGGTTTTGCCTCCTAAAAATGGCAAAAAACGAGAAAATCAAAATTTCTCAAAAACGGCTCTAACGATTTCGATAAAATTTGGCTTATTTATAGCCCTTAATGTACCCTACTACCATATGCAAAAAACCGCATCTTACTAAAAATTCTCGTTTAGGTAATAATAATATTCACTGATTTTTGGTGGTTTTAAGCCAAAAAGGGGTTGTTTTTCAAAACCTTTTTTCGTGCATCTATACAGGCCTAATTGACATCTTTGGTGCAAATTTGTTCGAAATAGGGATTTTGTGAATAAATGTTGGGGATATTGCGTGTCTATTTCAATATATGTCTTACATTATGTACAGGTCACACCTACCTCCAACGCCCAACTTAGATCCAAGTGTCTCTGACCTAACAAAACTAAGGACTACGTAGTAGAGGACTTTTGATCCAGAAATATTTAAAATTCAAATTGAAACAAATTGAAAAATTTGGAATTTCGTGGAAAAATTTTAAGGATATTGAGTGTATATTTCGATCTTTGCCTTACATTATGTACAGGTCACACCTACCTCAACCATCCAACTTAGTTCCAAGTGCCTCTGTCCTAATAAATCATCATTTTCGTAAAAATTCCTGTTAAAAAATTGAAAAACTGTAAAAACTATGAACAAACCAGGGATTGTATAGTTTGCATTGACATCACCATGTGTCACAGAAGTGGTTGGCGAACGAAACCAACAGGAGCAGAGCCCATAGACAACATACTCCAAGAATATTATAAAGAGGTAAAGTTTGTTTTGTTGTTTTGTATGTAGGGGGTAATCTCTGGAACTACTGAACTGATTGAAAAAATAGTTTTACTAATAAAAAGCTTCACTATCCTTGAGTAACATAGGCTATAATTAATTTTGATAAAACCCTTTTTTATTTCAATATTTGTAAATTTAGTCAGAAAAGTCTTAGGTTAGGCCTAGAATGATGGACCATCACATGTTTACATTTATTACCATCGCAACCAATTGAACAAAATAACAGATAAAATAGCTGTTTGCTCCAATATTTCCATTGACAGCAGATTTCAAACTTTGAAACAATTATTTAAATTTCTAACTTTTAGGTTAGGTTTTTATTAAAGTATAGACCTGAGCCTTGCTGGTTCTTTTAACCTTTATTATAACTGCTGTTATAAAATATACGAAACTATTTGATTTGAACATTTAACATTATTTACCATCTTAGCTTTAGGATTATTATTAAGTACCAGGAGACCGAGCTAAAGCTCGATTATAAGCAGGGCTATGATTTCAATAATAAATATTTGATTATTGAGTTTTGAGGTTAGGCCTATAACATTGAACAACTAAATAAAGGGTATGTTTATTTAGCAGAAGTATTCGTTGCCATGGTAACTATAAATAGATACAACATTAGGCTTACCTCTAATAAAATACAGTTTAAAAGAAAACAGATGATTATTGTAATGGCATTGAAAACATTTGCATCAGCTGTGCTTCGTTTAAAAGAAAACAGATGATTATTGTAATGACATTGAAAACATTTGCATCAGCCGTGCTTTGTATTGTTTAAAATGGACACATTTTACTTTTTAATTTCATAAAAAGACGTAGAAAACGAATTTTCCCAGACTGGTGACCATTTCCAATCGATTTCTCGTGGCCAAAAGCCCCATATAAAATCAAAAAATCAAAAATCCTTAGACGGAGATTCCAGATCCATTTAGCAGACAGACAATTAATTATCTCTCGCTTTAGAAGATAAGATAATATTATAAAGAGGTAACATTTGCTTGTATGTAGGTGGTAATCTATGGAACTACTGAACTGATTGAAAAAATAGTTTTACTAATAAAAAGCTACACTATCCTTGAATAACATAGGCTAGAATTAATTTTGATTTAAGGGTTAAAATAACCCCTAAAACAATAAAGATTAATTGTTATACTTTATTTAAAGCTAAAGAGCTGAAATTTTGTAAATTTATTCCTTACAAGATACTTAGAAAAATAAACTAGATTTTCATTTTGTCGCGTGCTGCTAAGGGGTAAAAAAGTGATAACCACCCTTAAAACAATAAAAATTGATTGTTATATTTTCCTTAAAGTTAGTGAGCTGAAAATGTGTACATTTATTTCTTATAAAATACCGTACATAAAAAAAGTATCATAGTTTGACATTTTGTCGCGTGCTGCTAAGGGGTGAAAATGTAGTAAAAATGTTGACTGTTATACTTTCCTTAAGGGTCTTCTATACCTTACGTAAAACAACAAAAATACGCACTTCGTACTAATTTAGGACGAAGTTTTTCAACCTAAAAAGTTGTGAAACATCTTAAATTGTTCTTAATGGCTACGTGATTTTGTCTTATATCCCATAATTGAAAGAAATCGACGGCAACTCCTCTTAATCAACAGCTTAACTGAGTAAACATTTATTATTACTAGTGGACCCGGCAATGCTTCGCTATTGATATTGCTTGATTTACCTAACCTAAAATTATATTCAGTTTTTGATCCAAATCAGTTGTTGATCAAAATCAGCTGTTGATCAAAATCAGCTGTTTTAAGCTTTTCATACGAACAGCTGTTTTTTGTGCCCCTGATAAAATCAAACGAAATCTTTCTTCTTCTTCCATAAGATTAACAATGAAACTTTGAGGGCTACTGGGGCGTATCCCTGAGGACCGATGTAAATTATAATGGGATTCTGCTCATCTACAGGACACTACCTTTCTAACGGTATGCGCGAATTTCTCCTACGATGCACACAAGCTGAGAAAAAAGGACGACAAGTTTTGTGCTTGCCTATTAATATATAGATTAACGAATTTTTTTGGGAGTTTTAAGCAATAATTTCCACATTTTAAGCTAACACGTAAAAAATATAAAAGCTTCCCAGCTTATAAAACTTAAAGTAGTTTCCCAGATTATTAATTTATAAATAGAATCCGAAACACGTTATAACGAATGCATGTTTCAACGATTTTGCGGCTACAGTCAGACCTTTTGTATTGAAATCATACTGTATACGTACACTCGGGAGTTTTCTTCAAGGTAAAGAAGAGCCTTAAAGCTAGAGAATAAACCCTTAATAAATTAAGGAATTTAAAAATAAGAAACCACTATGTTACATCCTAATTAAAATAAATAAGACATATTAGAATTTAATAGTAGGGTCTATTTCCATAATATATAACCAGTTTGCATTTGCTTCGACGCGAGTCACTGCGGGGGTTGGCGAGCGAAGCGAGCAGGGGACGGAGCCCTCTAGTTAATTTATAAAATTGAATACTATAAGCCTCATTTTACACTAAAAGGTAAGGTTTACGACTACAACTTGGCTGGGTTTTATTTCCTACAGAAAGAGCCACTGCCAAGATATCTGATATCCAAGAATTCAGTTTCCGATCACGTTGTTTATCTTCAACAAACAACGCTGTTGTGGTCGCAAAAAGAGACCAAATTTAACATCCGTTGTTGACCTCACGCAACTAGTATTTTTTTTCAAAGGAACAAAGTTTTACGAAAAAGAAAAATCAAAAGTACAGTTTTTACAATAGCAGATGTCAGATTTACTCAAAAGCATTTGTCTTCCCCGACTTTTGCACGTTTTTTGATAATTATATTGAATGTGTGTAGCGTGCCCGTAACGTGTTAAAGAATAATTCGACCACGCAGCTGAACCGCTGACGTGAGTTGAGCAAATTTCCAAAATTAAGTTTATAGGCCTATGTTTTAGGGTTTCAACCAACAATTTGGGAAATAGGTCTATTCACGACGGTGCTGAATAGCTGCAAAATTGTTCGCACGCCATCCCACAAAGCATTGCGTGCTTCGCACGCCATTCCACATATTGGGATTGTCTTCAATACACAATGCATTGCGTGCTTCGCACGCCATTTCACATATTGGGATTGTCTTCAATACACAAAGCATTGCGTGCTTCGCACGCCATTCCACATATTGGGATTGTCTTCAATACACAAAGCATTGCGTGCTTCGCACGCCATTCCACATATTGGGATTGTCTTCAATACACAATGCATGCGTGCTTCGCACGCCAAACCTCGTATTACGGGTATTTTCAACACACAAAGCATTGCGTGCTTCGCACGCCAACCCCACGGTAGAATCCACCACATTTTCTTTGAACCGGGTACTTCTATGGTATTTCAAGTTTTGATCGATTTTGGGGGAACCAAGCGAGCTATAAGGTCGCGTAAAAAAACAAAATGTCCAGAATAACATCTTACATGTATATTTTTAGGAAAAACTCTAAAAAAAATTCATTCTCTTAGTAAAAATCTCAAAAAATAGTTACTTCCGGTCAAAAAACTTACTTCCGTTTGTTGGATTTTTTTGGCTAACGAACTCGTCCGAGCCACTTACACAACCAACATGTGTACCAAATTTGGACCAAATCGGACTTAAAATGCGACCGCTAGAGTGCGAACACATATATACATATATATGAATTTTAATGACACCCCAAAACGTGTTCTGGGGACCATGATCGGTGCTCATTTGCTACTCCCGACCTTGGGTCTTACCATAAGGGCCACTGCAATAGCTCATTTTTCCTATGGAAATTCGCTAATAACAATGACAAGGACGAGCACTACAATCAAAACAATATTTAATTATCGGCCCCCTTTAAACGCAGATCTGTCCGTATGCTATTGGCAGCACTGGCACCGAGTGGTGAAGTCATACGGGAAATCACGTGCCTTCTGAACGGCAACCATCCGCATCCGTGTACTGTAAAGCACGCATCGAAATGTCAAGGAGTGCGGCATGCTAACTATGATATATGTCAATAGATAAATGCAATGGAACCACAGCACGTAACCTTTCATCGATTATTTCAGATAAATTTTTAGGTGGGCGCTAAAAACAGAATAGGTTATTTATATAGACATTAGTTCTTGAATACACTTGTTTATAAAAACAAAGAATAACCGTACGTTCAACAAAAATGTACGTTACTTAACAATGTTTTTGTGTTCGTTATTTCAACAAAAAACAAGATTAGGTTTTTGGAGGCATCAACCTTTTTGAATGGATTCACTTTCAGTTAAAAAGCGTAAATGGGGTATTCAATTTTAAGCCAATTTCCAATTTAAATCCCAATAATGTAAGAAAGTACAATTAACCACTAAAGTCAGTTTTAAATTGTCGCCCTCATAGTCTCAAATCAAACTAACCATTCTCGTGAACAGGTATTTGTATAATATTGGGCTCACACCACTCATTAAAAAAAATAGTGTCATTACTCACACTTGTATGATTTTAGGTATATCCATTTTATTAAAAGATTAGAGCAATAAAAAGACAGAGTAAATTTTTGAGTTAGGCATAACTATTATTGTTTTAAAGCGTATTTCGCTGTTTTTGTTTCACGTGTAATGTTTGCTGATTTTGTTTCACGTGTAATGTTTGCTGATTTTGTTTCACGTGTAATGTTTGCTGA
>JAGFPH010003495.1:103641-126875 GCA_018207615.1 Philaenus spumarius
GCAAACATTACACGTGAAACAAAAAACAGCAAACATTACACGTGAAACAAAAAACAGCAAACATTACACGTGAAACAAAAAACAGCAAACATTATACGTGAAACAAAAACAGCAAACATTACACGTGAAACAAAATCAGCAAACATTACACGTGAAACAAAAACAGCGAAATACTCTTTAAAACAATAATAGTTATGCCTAACTCAAAAATTTGCTCTGTCTTTTTATTGCTCTAATCTCTTAATAAAATGGATATACCTAAAAGCCTATAGGCCTAAGTGTGAGTAATGACACTATTTTTTTTTAATGAGTGGTGTGAGCCCGATATTATACAAATACCTGTTCACGAGAATGGTTAGTTTGATTTGAGATTATGAGGGCGACAATTTAAAACTGACTTTAGTGGTTAATTGCACTTTCTTACATTATTGGGATTTAAATTGGAAATAGGCTTAAAATTGAATACCCCATTTATTTACGCTTTTTAACTGAAAGTGAATCCATTCAAAAAGGTTGTTGCCTCCAAAAACCTAATCTTGATTTTTGTTGAAATAACGAACATAAAAACATTGTTAAGTAACGTACATTTTTGTTGAATGTACGGTTATTCTTTGTTTTTATAAACAAGTGTATTCAAGAACTAATGTCTATATAAATAACCTATTCTGTTTTTAGCGCCCATATAAAAATATATCTGAAATAATCAATGAAAGGTTACGTGTTGTGGTTCCATTGCATTTATCTATTGACATATATCATAGTTAGCATGCCACACTCCTTGACATTTCGATGCGTGCTTTACAGTACACGGATGCGGATGGTTGCCGTTCAGAAGGCACGTGATTTCCCGTATGACTTCACCACTCGGTGCCAGTGCTGCCAATAGCATACGAACAGATCTGCGTTTAAAGGGGGCCAACAATTAATTATTGTTTTGATTGTAGTGCTCGTCCTTGTCATTGTTATTCTTTAATACGTTACGGACTTGCTACGTACACACTCCCAATGTAATTACCAAAAACGTGCAAAAGTCGGGGAAGACAAATGCTTTGGAGTAAATCTGACATCGGCGTTTCGAGCTATTGTAAAAACTGTACTTTTCATTTTTCTTTTTCGTAAAACTTTGTTCCTTTGAAAAAAAGTACTAAATACAATTTGTTGCGTGAGGTCAACAACGGATGTTAAATTTGGTCTCTTTTTGCGACAAGATAAACAACGTGATCGGAAACTGAATTCTTGGATATCAGATATCTTGGCAGTGGCTCTTTCTGTAGGAAATAAAACCCAGCCAAATTGTAGTCGTAAACCTTACCTTTTAGTGTAAAATTAGGCTTATAGTATTCAATTTTATAAATTAACTAGAGGGCTCCTTTCCCTGCTCGCTTCGCTCGCCAACCCCCGCAGTGACTCACGTCGAAGCAAATGCAAACTGGTTATATTGTGGAAATATACCCTACTGTTAAATTCTAATATTTATTATTTATTTTAATTAGGATGTTACATAGTGGTTTCTTATTTTTAAATTCCTTAATTTATTAAGGGTTTATTCTCTAGCTTTAAGGAAAGTATAACAATCAACATTTTTACTACATTTTCACCCCTTAGCAGCACGCGACAAAATGTCAAACTGTGATACTTTTTTTATGTGTGTTATCTATACTAATATTATAAAGAGGTAAAGTTTGTTTTTTTTGTTTGTTTGTTTGTTTGTTTGTATGTAGGGGGTAATCTTTGGCACTACTGAACCGATTGAAAAAATAGTTTTACTAATAAAAAGCTACACTATCCCTGAGTAACATAGGCTATAATTCATTTCGATAAAAACCTTTTTTTATTTCAATACTAGTGGACCCGGCAATGCTTCGCTATTGCTTTATTTAATTTTAAGGGTAGTTTTCAAATTTCATTCTTTTGACTTAAGTTATTGAATTGCAAATGGTGTTTATGTCAACAATTTATATAAACAATTTATATAAACAATATTTTAAACAGCATATATGTAAGTAAATAGATATGTAACAACCGATGTTTGAATTGAATTATAATACAGTAAGCATTTTTCGTTGATTTTTGTTTGTGTTGTTTGGCAATCTAACCTAAAAAAGCTGTTTTGGTTTTTGAAGAATAATAACCCGATTATAAATTAAAGAAATTGGTTTCAAATAAAAGTGTTTTGGTTCATTGTAGGCCTAACCTAAAATTATGTTCAGTTTTTGATCCATAACAGTTGTTTTATTTATAATAATATGTAACAACCGATGTTTAAATTGAATTATAATATAGTAGGCCTAAGCATGTTTTATTGATTTTTGTTTGTGTTTGCTTTTAATTTGTCAATCTAATCTAAAAAGCTATTGGTTTTGAAGAATAATAAACTGATTATAAATTTGCTAAAGTTGCTATGGTAATGAATGTAAACAAACATGTGTTACTAAGCATTTTATACGAACAGCTGTTTTTGAGCGCTATGGTCTTGAGTCCATACAAAAGAGGCTGTTTAGTTTTTTCCAAATTTGAAACTTTTTCGGGAAACTTTTCAAATTTTTCTTTATATAAAAACCTAGTTCGGACTATTACGAACATTTTAAAACAAAAAATTGCCAAATTGGTCCAGCAGTTCTCAATTTATGCGATTTCAAAGAAACAGCAATTCATTTTTATTATATAGATTTGTAAATTTAGTCGGAAAAAATCTTAGGTTAGGCCTAGAATGATAAACCAACACATGTATTTACATTTATTACCATAGCAACCACTTGAATAAAATAACAGATAATATAGCTGTCTGCTCCAGTATTTTTATTAACAGCTGATTTCAAATTTTAAAGCAATTATTTTTGTATTTCTAGCTTTTAGGTTAGGGTTTGTAGACCTGAGCCTTGCAGGTTCTTTTAACTATTATTATAACTGCTGTTATAAAATATAAGAAATAATTTGATTTGAACATTTAACATTATTCACCATATTAGTTTTGAGGTTATTATTAATCCTACACCTTTATTATATATAAAAAATAACATATATTTTTAGAAGGTTGGCGTGCGGAGCACGCAGGGGTCTCCCTTAGTAAGAAATAAATGTACACATTTTCAGCTCACTAACTTTAAGGAAAATATAACAATTAATTTTTATTGTTTTATGGGTTGTTATCACATTTTTACCCCTTAGCAGCACGCGACAAAATAAAATCTAGTTTACTTTTTCTATGTATCTTGTAAGAAATAAATGTACAAAATTTCAGCTCTCTAGCTTTAAATAAAGTATAACAATTAATCTTTATTGTTTTAGGGGTTGTTTTAACCCTTAAATCAAAATTAATTCTAGCCTATGTTACTCAAGGATAGTGTAGCTTTTTATTAGTAAAATTATTTTTTCAATCAGTTCAGTAGTTCCATAGATTACCCCCTACATACGAACAAATG
This sequence comes from Philaenus spumarius, assembly GCA_018207615.1. Classification (NCBI taxonomy): domain Eukaryota; kingdom Metazoa; phylum Arthropoda; class Insecta; order Hemiptera; family Aphrophoridae; genus Philaenus; species Philaenus spumarius. Next base: position 107,064 of record JAGFPH010003495.1, read on the forward strand.
TAACCTCTTTATAATATTACTAGGGGAAACCCCTGCGTGCTCCGCACGCCAACCCCGTTGGAACCTTCTATACACATAATCATGTTATGTTTTCTTTATAATAAAGGTGTAGGATTAATAATAACACCAAAGCTAAGACGGTAAATAATTTTAAATGTTTAAATCATATTATTTCATATATTTTATAACAGCAGTTATAATAAAGGTTAAAAGAACCATTCCTTAATTCAGGACTACACTTTAATAAAAACCTAACCTAAAATTTAGAAATTTACAAAATTTGAAATTAGCTATTAATGGAAATATTACAGCGAACACCTGTTATCTGTTATTTTATTCAATTGGTTGCTATGGTAATAAATGTAAATACATGTGTTGATTTATTAGTATAACCTAACCTAGGAATTTTTCCGACTAAATTTACAAATATTGAAATAAAAAAAATGTTTTTATCGAAATGAATTATAGCCTATGTTACTCAGGGATAGTGTAGCTTTTTATTAGTAAAACTATTTTTTCAATCGGTTCAGTACTTTCAGAGATTACCCCCTACATACAAACAAACAAACAAACATACAAACAAACTTTACCTCTTTATAATATTAGTATAGATTAATAATAATCCTAAAACTAAGACGGTAAATAATGTTAAATGTTCAAATCAAATAGTTTCGTATATTTTATAACAGCAGTTATAATAAAGGTTAAAAGAACCAGCAAGGCTCAGGTCTATACTTTAATAAAAACCTAACCTAAAAGTTAGAAATTTAAATAATTGTTTCAAAGTTTGAAATCTGCTGTTAATGGAAATATTGGAGCAAACAGCTGTTTTATGTTATTTTGTTCAATTGGTTGCGATGGTAATAAATGTAAACATGTGATGGTCCATCATTCTAGGCCTAACCTAAGACTTTTTCCGACTAAATTTACAAATATTGAAATAAAAAAGGGTTTTATCAAAATTAATTATAGCCTATGTTACTCAGGGATAGTGTAGCTTTTTATTAGTAAAACTATTTTTTCAATCGGTTCAGTAGTTCCAGAGATTACTCCCTACATACAAACAAACTTTACCTCTTTATAATATCCGTATAGATATCCGTATGGGCTCTGCTCCTGTTCGCTTCGATCGAAAACCCCTTCTGTGACACATGGTGATGCCAATGAAAACTATAAAATCCTTGTTTTATTTATAATTTTTACAGTTTTTCAATTTTTTAACAGGAATTTTTACGAAAATTATGATTGATTATTACAGAGGCACTTTGATCTAAGTTGGGTGATGTGCATAGGTGTGACCTGTACTTAATGTAAGACAAAGATCGAAATAGACACGTCGCAATATCCCAAACATTTGTGCACAGAATCCCTAATTTTGTACACAATTTTTACATTTTTTCAATTTGTTTAAAGGAATTTTTATAGAAATGGTGTTTATTAGGACAGAGGCACTTAAGAGGAATTAAGTTGGGTGGTTGAGGTAGGTGTGACCTGTACATAATGTAAAGCAAAGATCGAAATATACACTCAATATCCTTAATATCCGTAAAGCCCCTTAAAAATCAAACATTTGAAAATAATAAAAAAACGCCTGGATAAATTCCAGAACTACACCTACATAAAAATTTTCATCAAAATCAGACCGTTGGATGGTCTCCAGCTCTGAACACATCCTAACAGACACACGGATAGACATCACAAAAAAAAAACTTTTTTGGGTTCAGGGAGCCCCTAAACAAATAATTCCACTAAAAATATGTTTGGGGCCAGATAGCACAGATAATTCCACTAAAAATTTTTTTGGGGTTCAGGGAGCACCAAAACAGATAATTCCACTAAAAATTCGAATAAGAAAATTTTGACGAAAACAATACTTTCTCCATATACTATGTATAGGGGGAAGAAACTAATAATTACGTGAACCGTGAGCTCGATGCTTTGATAATTATACAAACCTTAAAGAAAATATCCCTTTTCCCTCAAATTGTGTTTGGAACATTGCAGTTTTGTGTAGGCCTGTAATTGTATTACATTACAAACGATGAACACAGAACTAAACATTGATTGCGTTTCTCGAGTGATGACGTATTGGGGCTTTCCGCCTCGTTAACCCTGTCTCCAAAGTCGCTCGACTTATTTATTATAAGCCTCCTTCTGAGTTTGTGGCTAGAATAGGGTAGAACTTTCCATTTGTTTGAGCTCTGCTTCAGTTCTGCCATGTGGGATTTATTCGGGAATGCGTTTACAACAGTTTTCGTTCACTGTGAATAGTTTTTCGAATGTGTCGCATATTAAAATATTTAAATAGTAAACTACGGATGCTTAATCGTCTTTGTATTATAACTAGGAGAAACCCCTGCGTGTTCCGCACGCCAACCCCGTTGGAACCTTCTATGCACATAATCATGTTACGTTTTCTTTAAAATAAAGGTGTAATATTAATAATAACCTCAAAGTTCAGATGGTAAATAATGTTAAACATTCAAATCAAATTATTTAGTATATTTTATAACAACAGTTATAATAAAGGTGAAAAGAACCAGCAAGGCTCAGGGTCGGGGAACGCTTTAATAAAAACCTAACCTAAAAGTTTGAAATACAAGTAATTGCTTCAAAGTTTGAAAACAGCTCTCAATGGAAATATTGGAGCAAACAGCTGTTTCATCTGTTATTTTATTCAATTGGTTGTTATGGTATAATGAACGTAAATACATTCAAGAAATATGTGTTTGTTCTCAGTCTAGGCATAACCTAAGATTTTTCCTACTAAATTTACAAATATTGAAATAAAAAATGTTTTTATCAAAATGAATTATAGCCTATGTTACTCATTCATAGTGTAGCTTTTTATTGGAAAAATTATGTTTTCAATCGGTTCAGTAGCTCCCCTACATACAAACAAAGAAACAAATTTTACCTCTTTATAATTTACTAAGGGAGACTCCTGCGTGCTCCGCACGCCAACCCCCAATGAAACCTTCTAAAATGTTATGTTTTATTTATAATAAAGTTGTACGATTAATAATAACCTCAAAACTAAGATGATAAATAATGATAAATGTTCAAATCAAATTATGTTTTATATTTGATAACAGCAGTTATAATAATGGTTAAAATTACTTGCAAGGCTCAGGTCAACACTTTAAAACCCTAACCTAAAAGCTAGAAAAACAAAAATAATTAATTTCTTCAAATTTTGAAATCAGCTGCTAATGGAAATATTGAAATATTATCTGTTCTTTTATTCAATTTATTGCTATGGTAATAAATGTAAATACAATACATGTGTTGGTTTATCATTCTAGGCCTAACCTAAGATTTTTCCGACTAAATTTACAAATATTGAAATAAAAAAAGGTTTTTGGCGAAATGAATTATAGCCTATGTTACTCAGGGAAAGTGTAGTTTTTTATTAGTAAAACTATTTTTTCAATCGGTTCAGTAATGCCAGAGATTACCCCCTACATACAAACAAACAAACTTTACCTCTTTATAATATTAGTATAAATGTATGAAAAGTTAATAGAACAGCAATACAACCTTCCAAAAATCACACTTATAAGGTTTTTCTTCTATGTGTGTGTCAACGTGTATCTTTTATAGGTTAATAAGTAGCTGATTTTATTTAAAAATATAATTTACATTAACTGTTATATTATTTTACAAAACAGCTGTTTTATGTTTTAAATTTATTTATTTAATAAAAAATGTTTTAACGTAAACTGAAGAACAGCTGTTTTATGTTTTTAATTTATTTATTTAATACCAAATGTTTTAATGTAAACAAAGCAGACGTTTTTAAATTCTCATGTATTTCTTATGGCGAAGTTTCGTTTTTTGGGGACCTCAAAAACCCCTTAGTTTTTAATTTTAGAAAAAACTTATATTTTTCCCTCGTTCTTTGAATCGATACGTTTAATTTGATACCTCTCCCATTATCATTCCGATTTACCAAATTCCCACAATTTTGAATCTAAAATTTCGCTTACAGAATTATATATAAGGATTATATAGATATAGATTCATCTGTAATGTACAGGGTGTTTCGCGATAAGTTGGCACAACTTCAGGAGATGATAGGGGACCAAAAAAAGCAAAATTGTTCATATGAACATAGGTACAGAAAACCTTCGCTTTCCAGTTATCCGCAATTTTTTTTACAAAATAATTCAAACCTAAAGAAATGTTTGACCGATTGAGTTCAAACTTGGCGTAAAGTTTAACCTTAGAATGATCTATTTTAAGAAAAATAAGTGACTGTCAAACAATCGGATAAAGAATAATACAGTAGGCTAGTTAATTTAAAGATAATAACATCATTTGTACATATACAAAAATTGTTGTGTTTACTATGTTGATATAGGAAGCCAGGTTGCACAGACCAATTATTAACTATTATCCGATTGTTTTGACAGTTACACCATCCGATACGGGATTAAAAGGGCTACAAAAAAGGGATCTTGAAATTTGTTGTTAAAATTTACGGTTTTTGGTTCGTTTAGATTTGAAATTTTCAAACAGCCGCCATTTTGAAACGCATGATTGGATGTAATCGCTTACTTTTCTTAAAATAGGTCATTGTTAGGTTAAATTTCATGCCAAGTTTGAACTCAATCTGTCAAACATGTCTCTAGATATGAATTATTTTGTAAAAAAATGGAGGATATCTGAAAATCGTAGATTTTCAGGACCTATGTAATATGAACAATTTTGCTTCTTTTTTTTTGGTTCCTTTAGTTTTCTGAAGTTGTGCCAACCGCTCGCGAAACACGTATATTATCGGTCTCTAATAATTCGTCACTTTATTATGGTCTCACTCAAATGTCTCGAGAATTAGTTTTGAAGACCTAACCTTAAAGTAAACATTCTAGATATAATTATGGTACTTACTTCCGTCTTGTGACTTATTGTAGCTTTTTTAAAAGTTACGCGTTTCGGAACTATGTTCCATCTTCAGATAATCACTCTTGAGAGATCGTTAGCACATTAAAACACTAAAAACACACAAACATACATATAAATTAAATACGAACAAAACTACACGGTGGGTGTACACCAACGGTTCACAACGGTTCCCGGACTACTGATAAGCGATGGCTTGACCAGTATTGTCCAATGTCTTATCTCCCAACGTCATCGCAGTGTCATACAATAAGTTGGAACTGAAATTAAGTTTCTCATTTAGTAAATCATTTCCGTTTTCTTTAAAAGCTTTATAAATTTCGTATTCTTCCACAGCATCCATGTATTTGCCCTTACTACATATGTGTAAAGGGTGGAAATTAACGTCAAAACTGTTGAATACGTGATTATTTTCTATCAGGTGACGTGCATAACTAGACTTTAAGTTGTAAATATTGCTGGTCGGAAGGTGCTCTTTGAATCTAGTTTTAAAGTTTCTGCCTGTTTGTCCTATATACTGGCTGTTGCAATCACTACAAGATATTCTATAAACACCTGTTAACGTTTCAACAGTTGTAGGTGTCTTTGGTCGCAGTATATTACCTATATTGTGTTTTGTTTTGAAAGCCAGTGTTATATTCAACTTGTTGAAGATATTACTTATAATTTCTGGGAAAAGGCTTCCGTATTCCATAGAAACAAAAGTTCTTTTTACTTTTTCTTTTTTAGGTGTTTTTAGTTTATGTAGCTGCCTATACATTATTTTGTCTATCATCGAAACTTTGTAACCATTCGCCCTCGCTATGAATTTAATGGTATTTAATTCTTCTTTGAACGCGTCTGTGTCCATAGGAATAGTTAACAATCTGTGAATGAAACTATAATAAGCTGACATTTTTTGTGATGTAGGGTGATGAGAGTCTGAATGTATAGTAATATCTGTTGTAGTGGGTTTTCTATATACTTTATATTTAAATGTGTTTTCCAGTTTTTCTATAGTTAAGTCCAAAAAGTTCAGTTTGTTCTCTTCTTGCGTTTCGAGAGTGAACTGTAACGATCTGACAACAGCGCAAAAATTCTCACCCGCCTTATTCCGTGCTCCCGACTGTAGGTAATTCAGTAACCATTTACCTAAATTATCCAAACAAGTAGTAAGTAGTAACATCTTTACAAACATTGTATATTTATGAAAATTAAATAGTTATTGTGCATAAAACACACTCAAAGTTTCAATTATATTCATATCTATTCAATTTGTATAGACAAACCATCTTATTATACAGGTATCTGGGAACCATTCTACCTAACATTACTATGTTATTCAGCAGGACAAAACAAGCAAATAATACAATATAACATGTGTCACAAATATATGCTTAATCATATCTCATGAAGGGTTGAAGTTAAATTCATGAAACTCAGAATGAATGTTTATCATATTGGAATAAAAAAATGTGCAAAATTAATTTGTGCTGCAGTTGTCCGTTTCAAGAGGGAGGCGGTTCAAACTTTTGAAATATCAGTTAAGCAATTTATTACATAGGTAGTGAGCAGAATTCAAATTAAAAGTGAGGCATAATAAAGCTAGCTTTCTCTTGTATAAAAAAAAATTGTTTATCGAATTTTCCATTTAACTTATAACCCTCTGGTTGCATTTGTTCTACAGCTTTTAAAAGAATACGTAAACTGTCCAATATATTTCAAACGAAGAGTTGCTGAGTGTTGTTAAACAATCTTTTCGATTGTACCAGTTATAAAAATTTAAAATACTAGTAGTTCTGTGGACAGTAGACCTCGCTCTTTGAAATAACAAATGTAGTTTTGAGCTTAGGTTAAAAATAGTGTGCCAGTAAGGAAGTAAGCACAACTCACTCACAGTCACAGCGGCCACACTGACGTAGCGCAGGACAGCAGGTAGCGCTCTCTCTCTCCCTCTCCATAAAATTATAAGGTTTTATGAATATATCTGAAGAATAAACGTACAAAAACATGGTTAAAATAAAAAAACTTGGATGATTTTTAACAAATTTGAAGTTTGCGGCCATTTTGTGAGCGTACCGTTAGAGCGTACGGAAAAAATTAAGAAAACAATTTTGTAGAACATCAAATTTGTTACCCGCTAAAAATTATTAGTTTTTCAATTCGACTTACAAACTCGCTTTGGGAAAAAGCTTGCACTGAGAGAAACGGTGCGGCCGCCATTTTTAGTTTATTTAAGGGGTTAAAAATGAAAAATGGAATAAACCGTATATATACATCGCACGGCCTAGGAAAAAGGAACATTCATGCAAAAAATTAATGACAATCGGTCAAGGCGTCAGTGATAATCGTGAGACAGACAGACAGACGAAATGACGAACGGTCGAGCTAAAACAGAGACCTCGATTCGGTCGGTCAATTATATGTTTGTAGCACTTAATATATTAGACAATTTATAGGGAGTTAATATTGACTTTTGAAACAAGCAAGTTAAGGTTATAATGTATTTGTTCTCACTGAAGTAAAGGATGTTAGTATACCTTACTAATGTTTGGTTTAACAGAGATGTTATGCACATTTTCTTTAAAAAGGTTGCCAAGAGTTCCTATTTTACACTACAGCAGTTTAAAATAAACATAAGACGGATGTGTAGCAGAAGTTTGTCTCATTGTCCGAACAAAGGGCGAGTTTAGTTTTGGTCGATCCTTCAGACCACGGTTTTGATTGAGTCTGGCAACTTTAGCGACGGGCTTAACGAGTCGGAAAGACGCAATCACGTCGTCAACTTGCCAAAGAGTTATGGTCAATGTTTGATTCCGGGAACTTTAACAAGTTATTGCAGAGCATTTCTTTAGCCACGGTTGTTTAAGTTTGTTCACACGATACTAAAAACCAGGTATTATAACTTAAAAGTAATGTTTACTTTATTTTACAGGTAGTGAAAAACTAAGCTAGAAGGTTTATTTGATGTCAGGTAGTGGGACGGTTGAGTTACTTTCTGTATTTTATCATTTACATTTTTAATGTCTGTGTAGATAGAAAAAAAACATTTTAAATAAACTTGCTTGCATTTCTACTTCTTGAAGACTGTTACTGTGTATTTGCGCATAGTAATATGAATATCAAACAATCGTACTACAGAGTACCATCGCTGAGTTGGTATAAAGTTATCGAAATAGATCAGACATAAAACGATCTAGTAAACCGCTAACAGTTCTTTTCAAAGTTTAGAAGGGGCAAATACTTTTTGTACAATGGGTTGGTGCATTTTGGAGGCTATCTTGCAGGATTGTGAGGTGTCAAACTATATGTTGATTACAATAAAAGATGTTCTAGACGTATGTCTAATTGGAATAAGAAACGTCTATAGCGTTTGAGACAAAAACGAGCAAGCTGTATGGAGCAAGCACATATGGAACAACTATTCCTAAGGAAATAAACGACTCCCTTTCCACATGGTCCTTCTCCTTAGTATCATTATTAGCGAATTTCCATAGGAAAGATGATCTATTGTAGTGACCTTTATGGTGAAACCTAAGGTCGGGAGTAGTAAATGTGCACCGATCATGGTCCCCAGAACATGTTTTGGAGTGTCATTAAAAATTGTATATATGTGTTTCCTAACGGCCGCATTTTAAGTCTGATTTTGTCCAAATTTGGTACACACGTTGGTTGTCTAAGTCGGAACAACAGGAAGTACTTTTTTTGCCGGAAGTAACTGTTTTTTAGATTTTTTGTACAAGAATGAAACTTTTTTAGGGTTTTATCTAAAAAAATATCACAATTTTGTTTTTTTACACGACCAAAAAGCTACTATAAAGCTAGCTTGGTTTCCCCAAAATCAACCAAAACGTAAAATACCATAAAAGTACCCGGTTCAAATCCACGTGGTTCTGATCCGAGACTCTGAGACCTAACGCTGCGAGCGGAACGAAGCAGCACGTGAGTCGAAGCTGGAGGCTTAGGTACAAACCAATTCTACTAATATTATTAGACTATTTCGTACAAGGAGGCAGCTATTTAGCGCCTTCGTAAGTAGACCAATTTCCAAAATTGTTGGTTGAAACCCTCTAACATATAACTTTAATTTTGGAAGTTCACAAAACTTACTTTAGCGGTTCAGCTGAGTGGTCGAATTATTTCAGTTGTAATAAGGTCAGCCCGATATGTACTAGTTAGCGTCTGTCAATTTACAGATTTTGGTGAAACACTTTTAGTATGGCAGTGGCTTCTCGATGTGCTGGATCACGAGATTTTTTAAATTTCCACAACAGAAAGAAAACACAAACACTGTTCGTCGACCTTACTGATCTTTTAATTTAAGGCAATTTAGGGAATTGCGTTTTAATTGAGAATCAATTAGAAGCTTCAAGTTGGCGACAGTTGTTTTATATAGAATGGTCTGGACATTGTCCTTTGTTGGATACAGGAAGGTGTAACGATTAATTATAGCCTGAGTTTCTGCTCGATGGTCGCATCAGCCTTGTTAACAACAAATCAGCCAATTATAAATGATTGTTGATTTCCACTCGAACGCGTCGTGTCGTCCAGACAAGAGATGAAATCGTTTTGGATTTCTGCGAAATCACATTTGTGTTGAAGACGAGTTTAATGAAGATGGGGAACTTGTAACAGGAAAGCATGTAGTTTAACCCAATTATACTGTAATATACATTTATATATCGTTAATGTGGCATACAGTGTTGATTTTTTGTCGGAATTATTTACAAATAACGTGAAAACTAGTAGGTGTTTTGAAAATAACAGCGGAGTTAGGGGAATCATGCATTTCCCAATTACAATTTAAAAATCAGTTTCAAGATTAATCTATACTACTGTATTATATAAAAATCTAATGGTGTCGGTCTGTGTGTGTGTGTTACTCAATCACGTATAAACTACTGGACGGATTTGAATGACAATTGGCACTCATATAGATGACCTGGAATGAAAAATATGCTAGAATTCATTTACATTTAAGAGTTGAAACGACCCCTAAAACAATAAATAGTAATCGCGTAAAAACTACTGGATGGATTTGAATAAATTTCTCACACATATAGATCATGACCTGGAATGAACCATAGACTAGAATTCATTTTGATTTAAGGGTTTTGAAGCAACCCCTAAAATAATAAACATTTATTACTTTGCGGCGAGTCTTTGGACCGTATGCGAACCCACCGTATGCGAAGCCACGGGTACCTGCTAGTTCCAAATAAGAACTGCTTAAATAAAAGATCTTGCATTTCAAGGAACTGGTAGTAAGTATAGAGCTTATATTTTGTAGTGTTCCTTTCTTTAACAGCATAATCAAATTTGGATACAAATTATTACGCAAAACATTATTACTACTCCTCTTAGACACACTCCAAGATTGAGGTTACTAAGGTTAACAATAGTGAATCTCGACTGCATATTGTTGAAACTGAATTTCATGCCAGAAAAAAGCGATGCAATTTGATATCAGTTTTATGCAACTAAGTTTCTGAAACAAAGTTAATCGGGGCCTAATTCATCGCCTCATTGTATTTGCAACGAATCTAGGTTTAAGCTGTAGGAAAGATTTATCTAAGGTATTCTCAGGAAAGACACAATTTGAATGAGAATCCAAGTAACTCATCCTTCGACCTACGTAGGCTAAGCCACAGTTGTTAATACGTTGCTTCCGTTCTCTTCCATTACACAATTTGGTTTCACTAGCCGTTAAAAGAGTCGTTTATTGACAAGGAGTCGGCTAAAAATTCAGTTTTGAAAATGAACAATAATAGTTTAGCTCTGTCTGCCACTCCCTATTGTAAACTGCGACACTCCTTTAGCATCGAACGTGACCCCGGAGAGCTAAATATTATAGGATAAATCACCACTAAAAACATAAACAAGATGGGATAAATGACCACTAAAAACATAAATAAGATGGGATAAACCACCACTAAAAACATAAATAAGATGGTATAAACCACCATTAAAACATAAATCAAATGGGATAAATCACCACTAAAACATAAATAAGATGGGATAAACCACCATTCAAACATAAATCAGATGGAATAAATCACCACTAAAAACATAAATAAGATGGGATAAATCACGTCTAAAACATAAATAAGATGCGATAAATCACCACTAAAAACATAATTAAGATGGGATAGACCACCATTCAAACATAAATCAGGTGGGATAAATCACCACTAAAAACATAAATAAGATGGGATAAATCACGTCTAAAACATAAATAAGATGCGATAAATCACCACTAAAAACATAAATAAGATGGGATAAACGACCATTAAATCATAAAACAGATGGGATAAATCACTTCTAAAACATAAATAAGGTGGGATAAACCACCACTAAAAACATAAATAAGATGCGATAAACCACCATTAAAACATAAATCAGATGGGATAAATCACCACTAAAAACATAAATAAGATGGGATAAACGACCATTAAAAAATAAATCAGATGGGATAAATCACTTCTAAAACATAAATAAGGTGGGATAAACCACCACTAAAAACATAAATAAGATGGGATAAATCACCTCTAAAACATAAATAAGATGCGATAAATCACCACTAAAAACATAAATAAGATGGGATAAATCACCACTAAAATCATAAATCAGATTTGATAAATCATCACTAAAAACTTTAATCGAAGGGTTACATTAATTTATCTAAAACTTTTTTAAACTTCATTTGTATAAAAAAAGGGTATTTTGTATGATAAAATGGTTCATTAACATGTGACTGCATGTAATGATTATTGTTATATAAAACATCGATAAAAATTTCAAATAATAGTGAATCCTATTTTATCTGGCCTAACCTGATAGCATTTCCAACCTCGTTATTTTTTGTATTGCCCGTTAATATATTGCACGTGGCAATTTAAAAGTAAGTAGTTCATATTTTAGTTAACAGTACAATTAATTATATACAATATAACTGTTCTCGAATCGAGTTGTAACGAAAGTAGAGTTGATTTTTGTCACAGCTTTGAGTAAGTAGTAGGTTCAGAAGATTTTGACTATTATAAACCACTGTTGGGCTAGGACCTTGTTGCATTTGAATGCACCGGATATTACAAAGCTACTCTCTCTCTAGACAAACACTCGTCAGATGTAGGTCTCGTTAATTACTTATTGTAGAAAGGAACTACAGTGTGTGGGAGTCATGCATAGACAATGGGGACCTACTAAGACACGCGTCAATCATACACCCTTTCTATTCCGTAGAAACTGGATTAATTGTGTGTGAAGAAAACTATTCGGATGCGGAATGGCAACTCACGGTTTACAGTCATTAATATCCACAGCAGGACGCTAATATGTCATCCCTAAGAAAAAGTACCTTCATGGGCTTTGTTCCACAACTGTGTCACAAGTACAGATACCCGAGCGAAAGCTGGCACTTGAGCAAACCGCTACTAAACATCACTACCCGGTACATCTCTGTTTAACGCGTTCACTGCTAAGGACGCACATGTGAGCTTGACTCTGAACACTATGAGAAGCAGCCGACGCACAGTGCATTGCGTGCTTCGCACGCCAACCCTCGTGTTGGGAGTATTTTCAATACACAATGCATTGTGTGCTTCGGACGCCAACTCGCATATTGGGAGTATTTTCAGTATACAATACATTGCGTGCTTCGCACTCCAACCCCCGTATTTGGAGAATTTTCAATACACAGAGCATTGCGCGATTCGCACGCCAATTTAAAGTCTATGTGCTATTTACGCACATGTGCGTCCGCTTTAAAATATTAGTGAAATATTACTTAGAAAGGTTCAGAAATAAAAAATAAAGTAATTTTTACTCATTTAGGCTATAAATGTAAAAAATAATAGGTCAGCTCCTAACATAGGAAATACGAAATTTGCGTAGCAGTGAACGTGTTAAGGGTGAGGTTAACATCCACTAGTTCGTTTGAAGGATGAGTCACATTAGAAAGCGGTGTGGGAAAATGCTTTTCCTCCACTTACGTCCTTTCCGCACACCCCCGGCTTAAAAAGTTTGATCTTAATTTGCACAGGCAAGGAATAAGTTCAGGCTTTCAACCATAATCTGCTTTAAAATAATTGGAAAACAATTGTTAAAAATATTTATGCCCGCCTTATGTATTCTTAAATGTGTATGTTGCTTATTGTTTGTACGAATTGGTTAACAAGGTTACCGGACATTAGACCACACGGACATTCGACAACATATGAAAATATGCGGACATTCGACCACACTTTTGGGGAAACTACCTGGGTTGGGTCTGCTTGGGATATGTAAATATTACTCGCCCGACAATCCACCACATTTTTAAGGAAGGGTGGGGGGACGGGGTTGGAAGATATTAAAGGGGATGGTCGTAGGCCCAGGGGCTGGTGCATCCGCTACTACTACACTAGCCTACTTCAAGACTAACTACACTACTCCGTCTCGTCCTCATAATAAGTTTTGCCAAATTAGTTTATTATATCACAGGTAAATATCATTTACGGGTATGTTTGTAAACAAAAACATCACAACCTAATAAGTAATAAGTGTCATGTAAGCCTTTGGTTTGGTTCCTGGTTTTAAGCTATGAATCTATTTTATGACTAGAAAATTGTTATTGCAATTTACCAATATTATGTTATTTAGTTTTATTGTTATTTTCTAAAGTATTAATGAAATTAAACTAAACCTAACCTAACCATCCCCTTCCCAACGCTTCTTTAAAGGGGTGGTGGATTGTCCGGCGAGGAATATTTACATATCCCTAGCTGACCTAACCAAGGTAGTTGCCCCAAAAGTGTGGCTGAATGTCCGCTGTGGTCTAATGTCCTGTCACCGGTTAACAACATGAGATCTCTGCGATATTTGGGTTCATACCGATTTGACGAGGATTATCTAGATAAGCCCCTTGCACAAGTTCGTCGAAGGGCAGATTTCATACTAAAGTTTTCATAAATCTCTCTCAATATGTTCATGAAAAGAAGCAGAAAAACAATCTACCTTATACTTCATTACCTAGATTGCTATGTTAATGCACGGGATATGCAATCATTTCGGTTAAAAATACATTTGTCATATTGTTATAAAAGTAATTCATTTATCTGAGACTAACTGCGACATGACATACTCAAAGGAGAAAAACTATCACTTTAGGTTGTCTGTACTTTTAGTTTGTAATCATTTCAATTAATTATTTTGCATAGCTCCTTCCTATTTTGTTGCAATCTACCTTCAACTACGAGCAATATCGCCCGAAAGTAGTTCTTCTCGGTCGTACTTTACTCAGGCCTAAGGCTCGGCAGGAGTGGACTAATATTTCTGAGTTGACAGCAGCTCTCCAAGTGGCAGAGCTGTTCACTACTAGCATTGAGTTTGCTAGTTTTTCATTCTTCCGCTAGCAAATATAGGGCAGCTTCATAAAGGCGAAAAATAGAGAGATACAGACGTCACCCTGACTGTAAACGTACTGAAATGTGCATGCGTGACAATGTATGGTAGTATGTCTTATTAAACACAGCTTTCTCTCACACACTGAACTTCGGATATATTATTTTTCTAGTATTCCTCCGCGAGCATCAAGTTGATGTGATAACCACCCGAGTGGAGGCTGAACACTCGAGTAGGAACACAAATTCGGCGCGTACTTGCTTCCACAATAATGTGGATTTTTTCGTCATAAATTATCCAAAATTATTGAAACTACTTTTATTTGAAACGTACAGTAATTAAACTTTGAATTTGGTGATCTTTTTACAATTTTGATATTTTTATGTTTGAGTAAGAAAAAAACGCGAACTTTGATTTTGAGATAAGTTAAAGAGCAAATTTAGTTAAAAACAAATTTTTTAAACTAAAAGATATCCAAATCGGACTGTCCAAACTTTTAAAATGACATATTCAGAATAATTTTCTGATTATTATTACTCCAGTAATCTTATTGCTCTTGTGGGAATTGAAATTCAAGATGGTGGTTGGATCTGCATGCGCAGGCGATGATACTGCTAAGGTTTTTCGCCTTAAAAAACCACTGCATCTTCCTTTACGCATAGCATGATGATGATGATGAGCCCATTGTATATCTGAAAAAAATAAGCTTGTGAGCTGCAAAATAACTATCCGAATAGTATTGAAAGCCAAATTAAATACACAAACGTTTCTACTGTAACATAGCATGGCCAAGACAGCTTGGATTAGTGAAATTATGTAGGTGCATTTAATCTTTACAATGGGTTCGGTAGTTGTATTTTGTACACGGTTCGTTATTTCAGACATTACAATATGAATAGCTCAAAGAATGCCAAGTATTTTGTAACTGTTTGTCGACCGTTTGTAATGTAAATGAAATTACCGGAAGGACTCGGCTAGATTTGGAATCGATTTCCCCCGACTCTAACCGACTGAGTCACTCGCACTATTCCATGAGTCACGCTTACACACCCACTGCTGTTGTGCTGTTGCAACATGTGACTAGTTCAACAATAATAACTACAATTATATTTCTTAAATTTGTGCGATTTTTGTGTTTTGTTTTCCTGGAATTATTTATGTAGTTGTTATCTAATAAACATAGGAGTTTACGATAAGATATTTTTTAAGCCGTGTGTTTGAATTATTGTGAGTCTTGTACTGAAATAAGAAAACCTAAATATTTTACAAAGACCTAAGTAAAAGGTAATGCCACACCAACATCCGCCTCTACCGCCGAGGGACGGTAGCGCGCGGACGTTTTACCACAAGCCAGTCCACACCAAAAGTACCGCGCCCGCCCGGGAGTTTTGAGGTGGGAGTGGTCAAGCTCATCTCGGCGACAACAGCGTTGTCACTTCGAATCTCGGCCACTGCTAGTAGTGAACAAGATGTCGTCCGATGTACCTTGGTGCAACCGCGACTTCCTAAGAAATAGTGTTCCGTGGGTAGAAGACGATTCTAGTAGTGACGAGGAACTGATACTCAAGTTTAAACTGAAGCGCATGATTTCCGTGGTGTTAAAAACTAAGCATGAGTTTAGTTTGTTTGTACTTACTTTCTTTTTCTAGAATGTGGGCAATTTCCTCCCACTCCTTATCCTTCCGTGTAGCGTCTTTGTAGAGTTCACTTCTACTGTCCCACAACATCGGCCTTTTCCGAACTTCTTCATTAAGTTGTTCCATGATGGCAACAAGAAAAACAATAAAACACAACGTCAAATAAGGATCACAGTCGCGACTTAGTGGTGGTGGCGCGACAAGGGAGATGGCGATGGCCTTGGCCGTTCGAGGCGCACCCCTGCGCATGCGCAAGACCACACTCCCGCCTCGGTAGTTTAAAAAAATCGCTCAGCAAGTGGTAGTGGCGGACACTACCGCGCGCCCGCGGGCGCGCGGCTGCTCTGTGTGACCTGTTCCATTTGTTAACACGGTGAGCGATTTTTCAAACTTCGCGTCCGCCGCGGGAGCGAGCTCGGTGTGGCATAGCCTTAAAATGGTTTTGTTTTTACCCTATTTCTACTTAGTTGTACCTTAAAATTTAAATAATTCGATCATGGGCGCCCATATGATATTTTATAGAGTGAATGGAACCTTGGTGTATAGCTTAACACGTGAAGGGCTTAACATGTGAGCTTGACACTGAACACTATGAGAAGCGGCCGACGCACAGTGCATCGCATGCCAACCCCCGTATTGGGAGTATTTTCAATACACAATGCATTGCGTGCTTCGCTCGACAACTTCCGTATTGGGAGTACTTTCAATACACAATGCATTCCGTGCTTCGCACGTCAACCTTCGTTTTGGGAGTATTTGCAATACACAATGCATTGCGTGCTTCGCTCGCCAACCCTCGTATTGAGAGTATTTTCAATACACACTCCTTTGCGTGCTTCGCACACCAATTTTAACCCTGTATGCTATGGACGCACATGTGCGTCCGCTTTACAATATTAGTGATTATTACGTACAAAGGTTCAAAAATTCAAAATAAAGTAATTTCTACTCAGTTAGACAATAAATATAAAAATTTAAAAGGTTAGCCCCTAGCGCAGGAAATACGAAATTTGCGTAGCAGCGAACTTACCAAGAAAACTTTTAATATTTGTGAAGCCAAAATTGGCTGTGAAATATTAACCCACACAGCATTGAGTCTGTACCTTTACACCATCAGTGAATATACACAAAGACCTATAAAGGTGCGGCTATACATACACGTCACGTCACGTCACGTCCCGTCTTTTTTCCAGAGGTATGCTCCCTGTGTAATCAAATGGAGGTGGCTATACATACCCGTCACGTCACGTCACGTCACGTCACGTCCAGAAAATATTCGAATGCTCTAGAGAGCATACCGTGCCGTGACGTGACGTGACGGGTATGTATAGCCAGGGGTCACGTCAAGCGACGTCAAGCGACGTCATTTATCTCCGCTTCGGCTTTGTCCGCGCACAGTCGGGAAACATCGTTGGTATAGCTGAATGTTTTTTGACTATATTTTGTTGGCTCCATAACAGAGATAAACAAAAATATTGCACCTTATCAGTTCAAGGGGTGAAGTGTGTCTGTTCACCTGTTTCTTGTGTGTCGTTCCTTCAGTAACATAGTGTTTTGTTGTGCGTCAACCATGGACGACGAGTATTTGATAACTTTAGTGCAAGACTTCAAAGAACTTTTTGACCCTTCTCACAATTTATACATGAATAACGTAAGGAGGAACTACTGCTGGGAAGAAATTGCAATTAAAATGAATTCCACAAATTTATGAATCAATATAAATTTAGTATATACATTACTATTATAACTACTATAATAACTTTATAATCTAAAATTATAACTCTATTACTGCGGTTTAGAGGCTCACTTATAAAGTCAAGATAACATTGATAATAATAATAATTGTATAACAATAGTTTAACATGGAAATATATTGACAGTTGATTACAACTGAAACTAACTTTGTGTTTCAGTTATAAAGCACAAAATACTAATAAAATTACAGCAAATTTATTGTAAAAAAGCTAGGTCGGCTGTTTTACTTAATTAGTAAAAATTACCTAGGTCAAAATGAATCTCAAGATATAGGTATTAAAAGCCAAGATGTGCGCGCGCTACTTTTTGTGCCTGGACGTGACGTGACGTGACGTGACGTGACGGGTATGTATAGCCACCCTACCTAAAATGACGTTAGTGGACGGGACGTGACGTGACGTGTATGTATAGCCGCACCTTAACACTCCTAGAGGCCGCACCAGCGAGCACAGAATACAATAAGAGAGGCCATTCCGTAAATAGCAGTAAGCAGGGTTGAAGCCATGTCAGCCATCTTTGATGTGTGCAGAAACGTTGTTGGGCCCATACCCATAAATGCGTAGTTCTGTAAACGCTGCTCGCCTTGATAACACCGTCATTTGAACCCCTTAGGATGGGACAAAATTACCAAATTTTATACATAGGTAAGTGGATATTGAAGGAAGGAACAGTGTTCGTATAAAGTGTAATACCTATTGTGTTTTTATGAAAATAATAATTAAAACTAATACTTTTACGTTAAATTAAATGTATGACATGAAAAAGTTAGTATGCGAGAACTTTTTTTTATTTTTGAGGTAGAAACAAACTTCCAGCGAGAAAGTTGTAGCTAATTAGATGATCTTAAATTTTTATTTCAAACAATTTTCGATGGAACTTATAGTTTGTTTAATAATCCAAAGTAAATAAACAATATGTTTAGTTGTACGCGCCCGCCGTCGTGGACCACGGCTCCACGATGTTCTACCACAAAAGTTAGCTCCAATACTCTGCCTCGTCTGATTTGTTTTACTCTTTACATGCTGAGGAAGTTAAAACAATGTAAGTAGGAACACATGGAAGTTTACAAACAATATTATACACCTAATCATATGTTTTAATGCAAACAAAGCAAGATATACAATTTTCTTATTCTGCATAAGAATAACATTGGATAACGTACTGTGTTTAGTACTTTCAATATCTCTGTAACCAACAGACGTAGAGAAATTATAAAAACACCAAAATGTTCGTGTTTTTATACCAAATTCAATGACGACAAGTAAAGTTTGATTTACTAAAATATTATATGTAAAACACTCAAAAAACCGCTCGTCATTAGGATGAGTCATGCTCTGCTGCCGCCATGTTGGATGTGTTTTGCGCTTTCGGGTGGCTTCAACCATAGATCATGAATAATAAAATAGATCATGCATCCATACGGGGGCTGTGTGCCGAAAAAAATTTAGTCGCGAAAATAGTGCATGATCGCGCCGCGAGGTAGCGCTAGGGAGAAATCATTGGTATCATTGGTGTTTCAAACAGCTTCCGTCGTTACCCCAATAGATAGCGCCACAAAAGTCGAATTTCCAGTGGAACAAAATATTGCATTGGATCGGATTTGTATTAGGTTATCCAAATACAATGCTTCAACTCACTGATACTGTGGCCCCTCTATTGTATTCTGTGCTCTCTGGGCCGCACCAAGTAGTAACCCAGCAGCTCATGCTTGAACTCTTGTAAAAAATAAAATAGGTATATGTAAAATCAAACGGCACATAACATTTAAAACATATTTTAGTGCTGATTTCTTTAAAGAAAAATACCTGACTATAATTAAAACATATTTTCCTTTCCCTGAGAGCTAAGGGGGGGGGGGGTGGCCCCTCGGCATATAGGTATGGGCGACCATGAATTCGACCACACAGCTGAACCGCTGACGTGAGTTGAGCGAATTTCCAAAATTAAGTTTATACGTTTTAGGCTTTTAACCAACTATTTGGGAAATTGGTCTACTCTCGAAGCTGCCGTGTACGAAATATATTCGTTGATTTTGTTTGATCCGAAGCCTTCAACTCGACTCACGCTCTCCTTAGTTCGCTTGGCGTGTTTGCGGTCTCGGGTTATGGACTGCTTCGCTTCGTTCGCAGTGTAGAAACTCAGCAGTCGGCTTCGTATC
>JAGFPH010003495.1:131542-149435 GCA_018207615.1 Philaenus spumarius
AGATATCGCCGTTAAAGATACCAACTGTAAAGATATCGCCATTAAAGGCAAGTGTTTACATGTCGTCGACTTTAGAAGATGTAGAACTGTGTCACACGACATTTGCAAATGGTTGCATTTTTGTCCCAAGCATTTTTAAATGTAAGCGTAATTAATTTCAGCTCATCAAGCAATGTAAAATATGCTCTTCTAGAACGTGGGTAAATAAAATAAGGAGAAAATGGAACAATATATTTGCCATGGCAGAACTGTTATGGATTGCATGTCGGTATGCATAGAAAGAAATAGATTTAGATGGGTTTTGATATTTGTAGCTGCGAATATTCTGCGCGGAAACACAACCAGTGAAGGAATGTTTGTTGCGTGATGGAATGGCTAAAGGTGTTCTCGGCGCGAACATGCTTTGAGCTGTTGTAGTAGTCCGTGGAACCTGGTATTAAAAACAGAGACCGACTTTAGATTACTTGCAATAGTGATAGAAGTTGTACTACATAGATGTCTAATAGGAATAAGAAAGAGGTAGTGCCATTACTCCACAGGAATTGGATTTCTCCCTTCCCATCTTGTCCTCACAAAAACATATGTTGTAGGCGTGAAAACTATTTCTGAGTTGACCTCAGCTCTCCAAGTGGCAGAGCTGTACACTACCAGCGTTTGCTAGTTTTTTATTCTTCCGCTAGCAAATATAGGGCAGTTTCATAAATGCTGAAAATAGAGCGTTACAGACGTAACCGACTAAACTTACTGAAATGTGCATGCGTGAAAATGTACGGTAATATGTGTTATTAAACACAGCTTTCTCTCACACATTAAACATTAACGGATATATTATTTTTCTAGTATTCCTTCGCGAGCAACAAGTTGATGTGATAACCACCAGAGTGCAGTCTAAACACTCGAGTAGGAACACAAATTCGGCGGGTAGATGCTTCCACAATAACGTAGATTTTTGGCCATAAGTTATCAAAAATTATTGAAATTACTTTTATTTGAAAGGTAATTAAACTTTGAATGTGGTGATCTTTTTAAATTTTTTATATTTGTCATTATTGAATAAGGAATCAAATAGCAAACTTTGATTTTGAGTTAAGTCAAAGAACAAATTTAGTTATAAACAAATTTCAAGAACTAAAAGATATCGGACTGTCCTAACATTTAAAACGACAAATTCAGAATAATTTTCTAAAAATTATTACCCGTTTAACATTCCTCTAATGGGAGTTGAAATTAAAGATGGTGGCTGGGTCTGCCGAGCCTTACAGGACGTGCAGGGTACAGGGGTGCTTGTTCATTTACACATTTTGTTATAACTTTGCTGGTCAGTCGGCTATCTGGGGATACTTTAGTTTCTTTGTGCAAAGAAAAATAACAACAAGCTTCAAATTTCGCCTAACTAAAATACTCATTGAAAATAGAACCGTACTTTTTTTAGAGATCGCTTGATTAATAAAAGAACCCAGTCTGTAGGGATGTCCACCTTCTCTGATCTGTTCTTCATATAAGTGTTTTTCTTAAATCATTTAGTGCGGTTGAAATGTAACATACATACTAACATGGATCTACGTTTTATTTTCTCTGTATTATATAAAAGTGCCTGTCATTCACCCAAAAACTCTGGCCCTCTGCGCATGCGTCAGGATCTAGGTCATCACTACTCCCACCACCCTACCCCGATCCAAGTGCCTCTATCCTGGAAATATCCGTGATATATAAGTTCAATAATGTGTTTGCATTTGCTACGCTGCTGCAGGGATTGGTGAGCGAAGCGAGCTTTGGGCGGAGCCCTTTAATTAAATATAAAAAAAATGTTCGAATGAAACAGGGATAAATAATGAAATTTTCATTTAGGGAAAACTTTGTTTCCGTATTTCAATCAAATAAGACAACGGAATAATTGGAGTTGAAAAATGGAAGCAGAACGTTAAAGGTCCACTGTGTATTTGCTAATGTCCGATGGGATTTGACTTATTAGGTTAACAATTAGTAGGGAACTTTATTTCACTGGACAATGTGAAAATAACCCATCTGGATACTGATGATTTACTTGTTTTTTGTTTAACATTAATAATGACCATATATCTTGTAATTCATGAGTGTTAAAAACGTAGAATTAATAAAACACTTGTTGGGTAATTAATTGTGACAGTTGTATAAACATTTGTGTATAATTAAAGTGTTAGACTGCATCACGTTATCTACAAATTGTTATGATTGAATGTTTGGGAACATGCGTTATCAGTTTATCTTTAATGTTTGTTGATAAAATGTACAAGATTTCAAAGTATGTTCGATATAGTACGAGTATTGTGTCGTAATTTATGCTTAAGGCTCGGCGTACCCAGCCGTCATCTTGAATTTCAACTCCCATAAGGTTAATTGGGTAATAAGATTACTGAAGTAATAATGATCAGAAAATTATTCTGAATATGTCATTTTAAAGGTTAGGATATTCGAAATGTGGATATTTTTTTATTTTTATAGTTTGTTTTTAACTAAATTTGTTCTTTCACTTAACTCAAAATCAAAGTTTTTTTTGCCTTATTCAATAATGCAAATATCAAAAATGTAAAAAGATCACCACATTTGAAGTTTAATTACCTTTCAGATAAAAGTAATTTCAAAAATGTTTGACCATTTTTGGCGAAAAAATCCACTTTATTGTGGAAGCATGTACGCGTCGAATTTGTGTTCCTACTCGAGTGTTTAGCCTGCACTCTGGTGGTTATCACATCAACTTGTTGCTCGCAGAGGAATACTAGACAAACAATATATCCGTTGTCGCCCGTTTACGCTGAAAGCTTTGTCGTGTGAATGAAACGCGTTAATTTGAGTTTTGCAATTTTTTCCTTATTGAATAATGCAAATATCAAAAATGTAAAAAGATCACAACATTCAAAGTTTAATTACCTTTAAATTAAAGTGATTTCAATAATTTTTGATAATTCTGGTGGTTATCAAATCAATTTGTTGCTCGCTAAGGAAAATAATATATCCGTTAATTTTCAATCTGTGAGAGAAAGCTGTGTTTAATAACACATACTACCATACATTGTCACACATGCACATTTCAGTACATTTACAGTCAGGGTTACTAACCCTCTATTTTCCCTTTTTTATGAAGCTGTCCTATATTTGCTAGCGGAAGAATGAAAAACTAGCAAACTCAATGCTAGTAGTGTACAGCTCTGCCACTTGGAGAGCTGCGGTCAACTCAGAAATATTTTTCACTCCTGCCGAGCCTTCAAACGTATAAAATCTAATCTAACGTTTTGAAAAGGGGAAAAAAATAGTTCGAGTCGAAAGCGCTACCGCATAATATTTGTCTTGAGATTAGCTTATTTCCTTGATCTGAGCAGTACACCATGATTCCAGGAACATTCCTAGGATAGCGTCTTCCGATACCACTTCGATCTTTGCGTTTGCATGAAACAAACATTTGTGTTAACATTTGCTAACTTCTATTTGTGTCTTTTATTGTGTCGTTTATTTTTCTTTTCAAATGTCAATACTAGTTGCTTAATGTTTAGTTCTTCGTATATTGTGATGCTGTTTCTTACAATGATTAAGAGATTTTAAGTTTTACAATTTGAATTTGTGACGTTTAACACGAGACATAATATCATTTGATTTAAATAAAGCTAAAATATTCTTTTACAAACATCTGTCCTTTAATTGCAGGTTTTACACGATGCAGAAAAATCCATTTACTACATAAAAATTCTATTCATATTTAATATTTTTATACCTTGTTAAATTATTTTGATATTATCAACACTGTTGTTAATATTGATTCGGTATCATGGATTGAAAAACAGTAATGACGTTTGGGGAACATAAATAAATCAACTCTGGTTATCCAGTTATTAAAACGGCAGGAGCATCTTATAAGCTAAGACTTATGGACAAAGCTGGTGTTTCTCTAGTTTTATTTATATTTTCGAAATATTGTTAATTTTTTTGGAGTTATACTTTTTTGCGCCCGTTGTAATCGGGATGGTGTGTCGGTAGAGAAACCGCGTCAGTTGTTAGGAGTAAAATCCGGAAATTGCCTTTTTATACCTTTCTTCGTATATTTGTATACTTTCCTATACTTCAAAACGTCGGATTGATTTGAAACTTTGCACACTTATCAAGGACCTATGGCAATGCAATATTAATTTTGTTGGGTGTAGTAAGTGAGCACTGATCATGGTCCCCAGAACATGACGTGATTTTCACCCCCTTCAAAACGTCGGATTGATTTGAAACTTTACACACTTATCAAGGACCTATGGCATTGCAATAATAATTTTGTTGGGTGTAGTAAGTGAGCACTGATCATGGTCCCCTGAACACGTTTTCGGCAGTCATTAAAAATTGTATATGCAGGGTGATTCACGACGATATGCAGAACATTCGGGAGCTCATTCATTTTGTTGGGTGTAGTAAGAGAGCACTGATCACGGTCCCCAGACTAACTGTGACCAACCAAACAGATACAACGATAGTATTCATAAGCGTATGTAGCAAAGAAGGGAAAATGGGATATTCATTTTAAAATATGCCTTCAGTGTTGGTTAGTGTTTTTATAAAAGAATAGGCTATCATCTACAAAATAGTAGGGCTACTCTAAGTTACTAGTTTTTCCCAAAATATATTAAATCAATAGTAGGTCTACCTGTCTATATCAGTGGATGGCCAAAGAAGTATAATTTCCACCGTCTGGTCCGACGCAGACCCAAATTTTTGTTATTAATATGTGACGTAGCTCTTCGTCCAGGATACCCTAGCGGTGTCCGTACGATGGTGTCTCCCTTTTCAGGTGTGCCTTCCGTCCTCGTACGCGCGCTGACAGGCTGGTAATGGTAGAGAGGGTTGTTCAATGTTCAAATAAGGGGGGAAGAGAGGAATTGTTTAAAAACGTTCATTTAAACATTTCAAAACCATCCCTCTGCTGGCCCGATTGTAAATACTAGCTTAAATATATAAGGCAAAATGGTTCCCTTAGAAATGAATCTACTCGCGGACATGATCATTCCCAGACTATTTGTTGGTTCCTTCCAACTGGCCCCTATCTTATGGGCCTGCTCCAGTAAAAGAGAAAGCAATCAGCGACTCCAGCGCTGTATAGCCGTATCTAAACATTGTAATGTCTTGCAGCTAAGCGCTTTAACATACCCTCGTTTAAAACTATTTTATAAATCCATCTTTTTTTGTAATTGCGTGGTGGAAATAAATTCAAAATTCTGTATAAAATTGCGGATCTGACTTGCGACTCACTTTTAATTACTATACATTTTTTTATTGAGTAAGGAAAAAAGTTCAAACTTGGTACTTAAAAAATGTCAATTAAGTGACACATGAACTGGATTAAAAAAAAATGTGAAACCCAAAACGGATGGGTATTGTGACTGTGGTTAAAATGAGACCTTACCAAAAATTTTATGATAAAAAAATAAACGAACTAAATTGTTTTAAATATAACATTGCTCTTACGAGATAAACATCCAAGATGGCCGCCACTACTGCAGACCCTTAACTCTAAACTCTGATTTCAGCAAAATGTTTGTATAGCCAGTATAGCGTGCCCACTGTGAATGTTGATCCAAAGGCCACGATGGCCGTAGTTGTTAAGGCGTCAAAGCTTTATCAATCGTCATGGCCACCTTCAATGGAAAGGTTCCGGGTTCAATTCCCATTGACCCCGAATAATTTTCTAAATGGTTTCTTAACAGACATCGTTGGCTGTGGTTCGGATTCCACGTAAAACTGTAGGTCCCGTCTTCATTAGCCTTAAGTGCAAAACAGCAGGACGTTAAAAAAAAAAAAACAACAACAAAAAACAAAAACATGTTGATCCAATCCTAACCTACATTACTATATGAACAAAATTGATCATCCATAATTTCTAAATAAATCCAAACACTGAACACCATAGTAAATATTTATGTAATAATAATTTGAAATATAATTTTAATCTCTATATAACTATGTAACTAAGCACAAATAATCGTAATAGAAAATTCGATTTGTAAATTTAACATTTCGGTACAATTCTACTTTTATTAACATTGTTCCCAAATTTGAAAATATTTCCGATATTTACACATACATTTAGCAAACATTCTATATAAAAAATAAATATGGAATTTATAAAATCATAAATTTGTAAAAAAAAATTAAAAATTGTATGAAATAAAGTGACTCTTGCGGGTTTATCTTTGCTCTGATGTTTATTCAAAATTCCCAAAGTTACTTTGTACGCAGCCATATCTCGGATCTGTGCCCTGAAGGGTAGAAGATAGACTCGCACAGTTTTGGGGATGGAAACAAGAGGGTGGATTATATTGTCGAAGCCTGATCACAGTGCTTTATGTTGATAGGATTTTTAAATTATGAAAGTTGTGTAACATAAATGCCAGGATTAACAAAATTTATGAATTTTAAAAGTATCAGTTTTTCACAGGCATTGAGTCACTCGTTTACATCCACAAGCATTCACATTTTTCATTGTAAGTGCTATCAGTGTACCATGTTTACTTTTATTAACAACCTCCGTCAAAGATATTTGCTTGTTTAGCAGCTTATTTTCCTTTTTATTGAAATGTTTTATACTTGACCCTGTTAAATTATTTAGTTTATATTACAAATGGACACTTATTTGTTTAACTAATTGTAAATTAAGAGAAAGGTGGAATTATATTTCAGTTATTTATTCAGCCGACTAAAATCTAAATATTTTTAAAGAGTCATTTACTACTGTTTATTTAAACTAACTAATCCTTAGACTACTGGTTCATACAGTTACCACATTGGTTACATTTCAATGGTCAAACTTTAGCGATTAATTACTTTTCAGATAATTGCTTCATCTGGTACACGTTATTTCTCGTTACACGTTATTTCACATTACATCTCTTCTCTTAAGAAAAAAACATTCCCAATCATGGAGTTTACTAGTCTTAATATATACCTCAAAATAATATACCTGAATTAGGAAGATTCAATCGTTACATCATATGCCACGTCTTTAAAGAAGCTTTTAAAAAAATCTGTAGTTTTGCATATTCCTGGTGCTTTATGTATACTCTTTAATTTGCAGTAGAATTTGGCTTTCATTGTTATATTCATAGCTATTTTCATAGTTATGAGACCATCTAAATATAGATACTGAATGTGGCAGCGACGAAAATGGTTTTTATTCAAATGAAATATAACTAGAAAGTCATCGTGAAATTTTCTTTTATAACCTCAAAGCAAATCTTATAAGGTATTATAGCTTACATCTATAGGCCTACTAATATTATAAGGAGGTAACATTTGTTTCTTTGTTTGTATGTAGGGGGTAATCTCTGGAACTACTCTACCGATTGAAAAAAAGTTTTACCAATAAAAAGCTACACTATCCCTGAGTAAAATAGGCTATAATTCATTTTGATAAAAACATTTTTTATTTCAATATTGGTAAATTTAGCAGGAAAAAATTCTTAGGTTAGGCCTAGACTGATGAACCAACACATGTATTTACATTTATTACAATAGCAACCGATTTAATAAAACAACAGATAAAACAGCTGTTTGCTCTAATATTTCCATTAACAGCTGATTTCGAACTTTGAAGCAATTATTTATTGTATTTCTAACTTTTAGATTAGGTTTTTATTAAAGTGTAGACCTGAGCCTTGCTGGTTCTTTTAACCTTTATTATAACTGCTGTTGTAAAATATATGAAATAATTTGACTTTTTACAATACAACTTTATTGCTTTAAAGTACAGTGTACATAAGCAAGATGTTGACCATTTACAAAAATAACATATTTTATGACATTGTTCGTTCTTTTCCTTAGTTTTCTCTAATTAAAAACTTGTTTGGTGTATTTATGATACTTACAAAATTATTTCAATATAACTATAACACGAAACACAATTTCAGATACTGAAATAACACAAAATTATACAAACAACAACAATATCAGTACATTTACACATGAGTTAGTTATTTGAAGATATTTACTAAACTAATTTATTACATTAAATTCAAAATGGATTTCCTAAGTTTTAGGCTATACACAACAAAAAGGTAGACATTTTTCATGGCCTGTACTGAGTTTGAAGTTAAAATTGATTCCATATTATATAAATGATGCATACAATTGGAATTGATTTGAACATTTAACATTATTTACCATCTTAGCTTTAGGATTATTATTAATACTACACCTTTATTATAAAGAAAACATAACATGATTATGTGTATAGAAGGTTCCAACGGGTTTGGCGTGCGGAGCTCGCAGGGGTTTCCTCTAGTTAGTTATATAACTCTTATTAGAAAAAAAAGCATGCCATTATATTATTGATTGAAGTTGAAAACATAACCCCAAAGTATAATCTACGCCTGTGTTACACATGATGCGTAGGTAATCATGCGTAGCTGATTAAAAGTAATCAGCTATATTATGTAGTTACTCACTAACACTCGCTTTTATAAGTGTTGATTATTGTAAACTGTATAATACTTACATTACGTTCAAAATTTAGTTTTTGTAAAAGTTTATAAATACTTTAAATTATATATTTGGTCTTTGTACATAAATATAAATAAAAAAACTAATCGTTGTAAATAGTTCACTTTTGTTTTATTTAATAAAAACAAAAACTGAAATCCCGTTGATTACACTATTCATGAATCTGTGCTTATACAGTTTCAAAAAATCTAATAAAAATAGTTTTTATTGGTTTTTTTATTACAATTTGTCAAATCGTAATTTTCGACCCTTCTTATGGGTGAATTCATAATCAAGATGGAATTTCCTACTTAATTCATCTTCTTTGATGGTTCGATGCCAAATTCAACAGTGTTCCATTTTGATAACAAATATTCCGAAATTTTCTTGACGTCGGCAGTGTTACATGTGTTTTCCTGTTCTTCAAGTCATATACTTTGAATTCCATTTGAAAAATTAGTGTAGGATATTAAAAATAAATGATATTTCGACATGAAAAATAATCTGCATGCGTTTAATACAATAGCAGAAATAAATATACTTATAATTCGCATTTGTACTAATTGTAATTGTCTATTTCTTGTTGCAGGTAATCCTTAAACCAAACGCATCGTTTGAGTAAGTAGATCTATCTCTATACATAATGAATAAATTTGGAATGACTGTCTGTGATTTCAAAATATAAACTTTTCCTAAGCTCATACGGTTATTCACACATTACCAAAACCTAAACACTCATTTATACATTTCTTCAGTCTGGCTGTCAATCCGTCTATTAGTTTGTTTTCATCCATTTTTAGAGGGTTCCAAAAAGTCATGCACTTTTAGATGCACCCGCGATGCAGTTCCGCTTTCTCCCGAAACTGATCATGGGTAGACTATTTTCCCTGGCATTTTTCTGAACACGATGTAGAAAACTGCAAACTGGTGCTGTAGGCAAAAATTTATATATTTTGCAGTACTTTGCCAGGTCTATAAGCTGTAAATTAACAGGCACCACTATATCCAACGCCACCCTCAACTACAGTAAAGCTGTGTTGTCATGTTAACGGTAATGACGTGGGCGGGAATCATTCAATGTGACAAGCAGTGCAGTTGGTTTTTACT
Organism: Philaenus spumarius; assembly: GCA_018207615.1. NCBI lineage: Eukaryota > Metazoa > Arthropoda > Insecta > Hemiptera > Aphrophoridae > Philaenus > Philaenus spumarius. The sequence continues at coordinate 141,134 of JAGFPH010003495.1, forward strand.
CAAACGTGTTACACTTTTCTTCTGTGTGCAATATATTTTATTCACGGTTATATCTTCGAGGTAAAACTAAATACCATTGTGGAATCGTGCAATAACTACGGGGCACACACACGATCAGTTTAACTGCGCAGTTTATCACGTGTGACGTCATTTCTGAGTGGTAACTGAGGAAACAGCGCTGTTTGGCAGATTTTTGCGCAGGCTTTTGGCATGCGCGAGGTACTCTACTTTGCACCGATAAACTGTGCAGTTAGCTCAGTTAATCGAACAGTTTGCACAGTCTTGTTTAGTCGTATCATTGTATTTGGATAACCTAATAGAACTCCGATCCAATGCATTTCGTTCCACTGGGAATTCGACGATAGTGGCGCGATCATACACTATTTTCGCGACAACCTTTTTTTCGGCACACAGCCCCCGTATGCATGCATGATCTATTTTATTATTCATGATCTATGGTCATATCTATCCACGCACGTCAGCTCTTTGCTGTATTAATTGCTCTTCTGTTGTCACCGCCATATCGAAAATAATAAAAACTTCTGAATTTCAATATCGCTTATACTGTGACTATACTACACGAAAAAACTGAGGAGAAAACTGAAGTAGTCCACACACATGGGCGCTCATACCTATGGGCAGAAGGCACGCTCCACTCCCCCCCCCCTCTAGCTCCCAGGGAAAGGAAAGTATGTATATTATTAATTATAGTCAGATATTTTTCTTTAAAGAGATTAGCACTCAAATATGTTTTAAATGTTATGTGCCGTTTGATTTTACATATACTTATTTTATTTTTTACAAGAGTTCAAGCATGAGCTGCTGTGGCACTACTTGGTGCGGCCTCTAGGAGTGTTATAGGTCTTTGTGTATTCACTGACGGTGTAAAGGTACAGACTCAATGCTGTGTGGGTTAATATTTCACCTGAAAAGCCAAATTGGCTGCCCAAATTTTACAAATTTTCTTGTTGAGGTCAAAAATATCCCTGGACCCCTTTTGCCGATGGAGGGGAGGGTACGCCTTAACACGTTCACTGCTACGCAAATTTCGTATTTCCTATGCTAGGAGCTGAACTTTAATTTTTTTTATTTATAGTGAGTAGAAATTACTTTATTTTTTATTTTTGAACCTTTCTACGTAATAATCACTAATATTTTAAAGCGTCCATAGTACATAGACTTAAAATTGGCTTAAAACACGCAATGCTCTGTATATTGAAAATTATCCCAGTACAGGGGTTGGCGTGCGAAGCACGCAATGCACTGTGCGTCGGCCGTTTCTCACAGTGTTCAGTGTCAAGCTCACATGTGCGTGTCCTTAGCAGTGAACGTGTTAACCCCGGTCTAGCCCCCCCCTCCCTACAATATATCAAATGAACGCCCATGTCATACAGTTAGCCCAATTGTGCAGTTTTATTTGCACAGATAAAGTGCGCATTTAAACTGATCGTGTGTGGGCCCCTTTAGGATGTGTTCAGAAATGATGAACAATTGTTTATTTTAATCGGAAAATAATATTGGATTATAGGTTCGGGTGTGTTTGCTATCGAATTATTTATTGACTGCGTAGCATGTTGCAAACGCATCGCATTGTGTTATTGTTTGGCTTGACGATACGATGTACGGTTTCAATAAAGGGCTAATTGGAGATTTTAATTTGCCTTGTCAAATACAGTAGAGTATAATAGTCTATTCAGCGGGGAAATACACCAACTATAAACAAATACAACGATGTAATATGTTATGTCGATTTATTTTCAAAACTTAAATACGGTGAACAATTTACTCGAGACCTTTGAAAATGCTCAGTTTCGTGATTTTGGTCTAGATGTGAATCGTAAAATGAAAATTCTAACGGCTTTATTAATAGTATTGTAGTTGCTACAATTATTGTAAAATGCGAAAGAAACCTAACCGTGTCGTATAGATAGTTAAAAGTATTTTTTTAACTTCTCTCTTTGTACTTACCTGGACTAACTAAACAAACGGTACCAGAAACTGGCACATACTTTCTCACAAACATATTTAAATTATTAAACAGATTCACCGTGACTTCATAATAGTATTAAAGTAGGAGAGGGGATACATTAAAGTGGGAGAGTAACTAATAAATAAAATTTTGTTATTATTAGAAAACTATTGGATCGATTTCGAACAAATTTGCACTAAACATGTCAATTAGGCCTGTATAGATGCACGAAAAAAGGTTTTGAAAAACAAGCCCCTTTTTGGCCTAAAAACCACCAAAAATCAGTTATTACTAGCTGACCCATGCGAAGCATTCGCATTCTAACCTACTTAAATCCCACTTAATTAAAGTACACACCGTATATTTAGTATCGTATAGTCATATAGTGCGTTACCAACTTGCAGAAGGTAAACAACAACAAATAGGTGTATCCATAATACTGTTTATAACCAAGCTTACAATTAATTAAAAATAGCAATGTAGTGGCGTAACGGCAGCTCTCCAGCTGGGTATTGTTATCATCAGTGTTGCCAACGCCAGGAAAATCCCTACAACTTACTTGATCTTACATCACTGACTTTCGGATTCTTTTTTCTTTTTGTATTTTTTCGTATAATTGTATTTTGTATATTTTTCCGGTGTAGCGGTTAAGGAAAGCTTTAAATTGATGCCTCATTCATGTAATTTGATGATGTATTAAGGAAGTTATGGCGTACCGACAAAAAAATGACCTTGAGAAATAATATATGCGATTATTAGCTTAACGAGAATTTTTAGAAAGATGCGTTTTTTTTTGCATATGGTACACATTAAGAAATAAGTCAAATTTTATCAAAATCGTTGTATAAAAATAATAACTGATTATTTGGGGGTTTTTTGGCAAAAAAGGGGGTTGTTTTTCAATAATTTTCAAAACCTTTTTTCGTGTATCTACACAGGCCTAATTGACATATGTGGTGCAAATTTGTTTGACATCGATAGAGTAGTTTTCTCTCTAGCTTTGTATATTGTCTAGCTTTTCGCAACACGGAGTCAGCCATCCAGTCTTAGTAGTATATATCTATGGCTCCAACGCTAGTACGTAAGTTTGATTCGTCTATCGCGTTGTAGCCCATTGGCTGATTTCACACTTGGCGACACGACACCGACTCGGCACCGACACGATATCGACCCGATACAGCAATGATACCGATATCGTCACGATATCGGCAGACGTCTTTCACATTCACCGACTCGATGCCGATACCGACACGACCATTGTACAAGCTATAGTGTAGATTGACCCAAAAAATACATAGGACAAACAAGGATGTTCAAAAAAAGTTTAAGGAACATACAGACAAATTACATAGCTAATAAAAAAAGTAAATGTGTGCTGTCGTGGAACCCCCTTCAGGAATGAAGTTCATCACTCCTTTTCTTCAATTCTTTTACCAGCCTTAAAGGCAATATACACACATAATTTTAATCTTTCAATTGCCGTTTATTATTATATTGTTTTTTATACAAATATTTGCTGTTTCCATACGTTTAATGTTATTATAATAAAGGTGTAGAATTAATTATAACATCAAAGCTAAGATGGTAAACACAGTTAAATGTCCATTAATTGTAAATACATTCAATAAACATAAACGTTGGTTCACTGTCTAGGCCTAACCTAAAATTATTGTGTGTTTGTTTAATTTATTTTACCTATCTTAACGGCAAAATACATACAAAGATTTTAGGTTAGGCCTAGACTTAAAATTACTTTCTAGGCCTAACCTTGCATAAATACTGATAAAATTTATGGGCCTATAAAAATTATTTTCCGATATCTTTATTCGGTGAAAAATTGTTTGTTCATGTCTTCAGTAAAAAAACAAACATGGCTTACTTTCCACAAGTTCAAATAATGTCACAACTTCATATTTAAAATGAGACATATTTAATATTTATCTAACAGAAAAAAATATTTAACGAGGCCAAATTATTATTGATTGATTACCATAGCAACCAGTAAACAAACTTAGACGATATCGTACCGATAAAGAAGGAAGACCAGCAGCTCGCCGACATGTCGGCGTCTGTAACGACACGACACCGATATGTCGGTGAGTGTGAAAGCTACAAGTTAAAGATAATGACAACAAATGTACAGATTCCTCACGCCAGCAATGAACCCCGAAAGGGGAAGTAAGGCCCGGTCCCCACGCTGTGTTTGTTGTGTCCAACGTCACCAGTACAACCTCAATAAAAAAAAATAGACCTCTTTTCTATACTGTACACCCTAGTTTGTCACTGTAATGTAACGGCAAATAAAAGTGATAAACACATTTTTCTTAGTGAACAGGACGTGTAAAAATTAGTTGTTTTATTTATAAATATATACAAGTGTCACAAAAAAAAAACCTTATCGTGCTATAATACAGGATCGGATTCTATGCATTATAATAAATTAAAATATTCAGAAATATTTTACGAATTCGGGTTAGTTTATTTTAGTTTTTTGTTAGTTTTTTATACTGGAAATATGTGAACCAAGGGTTGACAAATCTTTTGCGCATGTGTTAAAAATTATGAGGAGAATGCGTTCTTGGAATCGACAAATAAAGAGAGCAGGAAGGCAGGAAATATTTCCTGAGATACCCTTCCCGTTACATCATCCTATTTACTTTTCCCACACAAATTTCGTATGTTTATTAACTAACTTTAACCAATCTGGCGACTAACAATACAATGTTAAAACAATACAAAACCTAAAACTAACTTTAACCTAACTAAACTTTAAATAATACAGTATGATTAAAACAAGATAGTATTATGGTGTCATTAGATCTACGGAACAGCCAGGATCGCACCAAATCAATGTCAAACAAGCACCAAATGTATTCATTACAGGAATTACCTTCCTCCTGACTAAACAAAAGGTCGTACAGAAAATTTTTTCAAATAAAAAAGTTAATTCCACTAATTATCAACAACTTTCTCGCAGAAAGTTTTATTTTTGCCTAAAAATACAAAAATTTATCGCTTTGAACATTATTGTTGTCATCACTTTCATTTTATAAAAAACTTAGTAAAATTTTGCATCACAGTTATAACATTTTATAATTTTATATGAAACAAAACCTTACTTATTTATAGATATTTGTCATAGTTTTCTCTAAAATGTGAAATACTTTTTTATAAAAAGGTTGTAAGCAAGTACGTAAAGTTATAAGAATGTGTACTCTTAAGTTTAAGTTAGTTTTCATAACGGACGACATCGTTCCGATATCGTGTCGGTGCCGAGTCGGTGTCGTGTCGGCAAGTGTGAAATCAGCCATTGTCGGCAAATGTCGTTTGTTGTAGAGCTACAACTTTGTAGCACGTTGTCGCTTCCAGTGGACGAGAGGCCTACGGTGATTACGGAGATTCAGCAATAGGCTTTCCTCTTCACAGCAGTATTGATAGAGTTACAAACCCCTGCAGCACTAATCCGTTTCTGCAGTAAGGAACATCAATACCCAATATTTCTTCAATATGCTCACTGATTTGGAAGCTACCGGTTTGAATCAGCCAGTCAGGACTTTGTATTTTTTATATTACAGTGGTTAATAGGTGTATAGCTAATTGGGAATGCGGATGTTTTCCGTTTTTAAATTAACGATATAAATTCTATTTCATTAGTTTTTAGCAATAAATGATTTAATGGACCATCAATTTGAAACAATCGATCGATGTAACGTGGCGGAAGGTCAGTTATTAACGACAGTCATTTAAAGGGTTAATATAATTTTTAAAACTCGTTATAGAAATGTTTCCGTTTATGCAATGGAATGACCGCCATAAAACCTTGTATCCAATAAAGAACTCATTTAATGTTGGTTGCGGTGAATTGAGAACTATGCCGTGAAATGTATAAAGGCTTTGCCATTATGTTCTGCGTAGACTTAATACTTGTCCGGTCTACACACATAGTAACCACAACGTTGATATTATGTTTCCCCGTTGATTGCTGAGCCTGCAAGAATAGTCTGCGTTGTTAAAGTGTTTGGATAAGTCGGCGCATTCTTTTATTCGTGAAAATTTTGGCACGAAATCTATTTAAACTTGACCGACCCTGTTTATTCTCTGCTATTAGCTGAATTGTGTTTACGGTTCCGTATTTTAAAAGTAAAAAAAAAGTTTACAGTCACTAGTTTGCCTGTCGATTCGATTTTTCCAGTAACGGATAAAGGTATTATAATGTTATCTGGCATGGTTATAAAGCATGCTCGCGTATAATCCACAAGACAAAACATATTTTACCATGACGTTTAGTGGCACTCACAAAAATAAATATTTTATAGTAATGTACAGTAAAACTCCAATTATCCGAACTCCAACTATCCGAATCGCTGATTATCCGAAAACCCAGCTAAAAGCAAACATAAAATAAATGAAAGTATCCTCGTAACATTATTTTAAAGTATTTTATGTAATATCTCCTTCAAATTCCGATTAGTAAATTGAATTAATTAGTTTTTTTTTTTTCAATCAACGATGCGTTTTTTTATTTCAGTTTCTTCTATATTAAAGCAAAATTTGTTATTGTCTAGAAATGCAAAAATGTTTATTTTTAAAGAATCGGTAACAGGATGCGTTCCGCATTTTTACTAGATTTTGAAGTATTGCAGTCGTTCCTTAGTGCTACTTCCTGAAAATGTCTACCTAGTTTTACTTTCTCCCCCTATACCATAGTATATGGAGAAAGTATTGTATTCGTCAAAATTTTCGAGTTTGAGTTTTTGGTGGAAATATCCGTTTTGGGCCCCCCTGAACCTAAAAAAGTGGTTTTCGGAGTGATGTCTGTGTGTGTGTCTGTATGTGTGTCTGTGTGGATGTTATCAGACCTAGAGCCTAAACCAGTCGTCCGATTTTGATGAAATTTGGTATGGAGGTACTAATCCACGGTATCTCCAGGCGTTTTTTTCATTTTTGTGAATTTTTTATTTTTAAGGGTAATTTTCCCATAAAAACCCTTAAAATAACGGAAAATCAATTTTGCTCAAAAACGGCTCTAAAGATTTTGATTAAAATTTTATAGTTTATTAGGGACCTAAAGTACTATAAACTGTAAAATTTTAATCAAAATCGTTCGAGCCGTTTTTGAGAAAAGTTGGGTTTTCCGTTATTTTATGGATTTTTATGGGAAAACAACTTTAATACAAAATCACCTCACCTACCCCACCCTACAAGTCACCGTGAATCTGTTTAATAATTTAAATATGTTTGTGAGAAAGTATGTGCCAGTTCCTGGTACCGTTTATTTTGTTTCATGGTCACCAAACCCAGAAACATAATGCATACAGGTGTCCAGCTTTATGGAGTTATTTGTCAGCTAAAAACAAGCAACTATTACAATATAACATGTCCCATCTCGCTTTGTCTGTCCGTCTGTATGTGGTGTAAGATATAACCATGAAACTGGGTATGAATATTCACCTAAATACGGTACATTTTACTTTCTCACTATACTATAGTATAGAGAAAGTATAGTGATCGCAAACAAAATCGATGTTGAGATTTTTGTGGAAATATCCGTTTTGGGACCCCCTGAGTCCAAAAAAGTGGTTTTTACAAAATGTCTGTCTGTATGTATGTCTGTATGTCTGTCTGTATGTCTGTATGTCTGTATGTATGTCTGTATGTAGACAAAGCTAGAGAGAAAACTATTCGATCGATTTCAACTAAATTTGCACCAGACATGTCCAGTACGCCTGTATAGATGCACGAAAAAGGGTTTTGAACAATTTTGAAAAACAACCCCCTTTTTGGCCAAAAAACCCCCAAAAAATCAGTTATTATTTTTTTATAAAAAAACGGCTCTAACGATTTTGATAAAATTTGGCTTATTTGTAGCCTTTAATGTGCCCTACCATATACAAAAACCCGCATCTTTCTAAAAATTCTCGTTTAGCTAATAATAATAATAATAATAACTGATTTTTGGGGGTTTTTTGGCCATAAAGGGGGTTGTTTTTCAAAATTTTTCAAAACCTTTTTACGTGCATCTATAAAGACCTAATTGACGTGTTTGGTGCAAATTTGTTCGAAATCGATCGAATAGTTTTCTCTCTAGCTAATAATAATAATATTTATTAGTTAATCGCCTACTTTAATAAAAGTATACAAAGCTAGAGAGAAAACTATTCGATCGATTTCAACCAAATTTGCACCAGACATGTCCAGTACGCCTGTATAGATGCACGAAAAAGGGTTTTGAACAATTTTGAAAAACAACCCCCTTTTTGGCCAAAAAACCCCCAAAAAATCAGTTATTATTTTTTTATAAAAAAACGGCTCTAACGATTTTGATAAAATTTG